>OZ025265.1:1948995-2041495 GCA_964019135.1 Arenicola marina | reverse complement strand
ATAAAATGCAGGTTGCCGGGTAGAAAACATGGTCCTAAATGTGACTGTATTCGACTGACATGTTTCGTCGATGTTGATTGAAGCAATTACTATCGAAAACTTAGGCCACGTGGCAGTGCGCCCAATTAATAGCTGAAATATAGTATAGATAATTGCTGGCAATTTGCAACGATCTACCTTTTTTCTTGGGGAAATACAAGACTAGAATCTTTTTAGTAATAAATACTTACATAATAGTAAACTGTAATAAAACAAGCGACAAGACTACCATAATGATAATCGCCACTGATTGTAATGATCATCACAGTAATTATATTATAATCCGAAGAATAATAATAACATTTATATATTGAATTTAACTTTATTAATAGCGAGAACGTTGGTATTAAATGCGCGCACTGTTATTTATATAGCAGTTTGGTGTTCACAATGATATGCGCATTGTTTGAATTACCGTTTCAGCTCGTCGCTTATCATCATAGTGACTGACCTACTTCGTGTTATTTGGCCACGATAATTGCCACAACAGATGCATTTTGCAAATTGATTCCTTTCTGCAAAACCTGTTCGCGTCAGTGGCGATTGAGAAAGCGCTGCGCACACTACGAGGTCGATACTCGCTTCAATGGGGGGTATCCATCTGCCCCCCCCCCCCACTACACACATTACTGTCGACACAGCAGATAACTGTGGCACGCGCTGTGACAGATCGCATACGTTTCCTCGGCATTTAGTTAATGTATGTTTGTTTGGCGCGGGGGTTGGATGGGGGGGGGGTAAGGTGAGGGGAGGCGGGCAGGCCCACGGGGGAAGGGCCAGCGACATCAGCCAGTTAGCAGTTTGTATGTGATGAATGCGACACACGATGCTGACGACTGTATATGAATCTGGTGTGTGTGGTACTCTGGTCGTGGGAAGGATGGATACCAGTAGAATCTACAGCGGTTTCAGGGTACAGAGGGCTGCGGATGCATTAAAGGATGAGGGCAGAGAGGGGCTGATGGCGGAGATGGATCGTGAAGAACAATGCGTCGCGAGAAAGCCGTTTGTTCACGTCGTCAGTGCACGTGACCGAACGCCGTGATAACGACCCAGGCGACGTCACTTCCGTTTGTGAAATACCCGGATAATGACCTCGATTCACGGCGGCCATTGATGTTGTTATTGTTATTGTTGTTTAGAAGCTGCTCACTGTTTCATGACCGTGCCTAATTACCCCCCGTACCGTTAGGGCCGCGGGGTGCGCCACCCGTCAGACCTATTGATACCACGCAGATACCTCTCAACGAATACCCTGTAATTCATCTACGGCGCCGCGTCCGAGCTAGCCACGTGCTTAAAAACACATACAACAAAGAGAGGAATGGCCCTCCTTCTCCATGATCAGGATATACCACTTTTGGAGCTGTTCTGTCTCTGTCTAATGTCGCTTCTCCCCACTGTGCGGTTGGTTGTTTCGTGTGACCGACCGTGGAAAGGTAACACTATGCCTGTGGCCTCTTCCACGATCGATTTCCTGACGCCTGCGCCAAGATCGATGGCGAGGAGTTTTCACACAGGGCTCTTTGGTATCGTCTGTTTATGTTGTGACCGTGCATTGCATAGGAATTCAATTATACCTGTGAGTCTCCTGCCTCCTGGCCATTGTAGCACTGTTCCGGATCGCCAGTAGGCGCATCCTGATTCCGGATTGAATGGAACACCCTGTTGGACCCTCCGCCCCGGTGATGACAGTGTAACATTACTACCTCATTGGCAGGGTATGTCGGCTATGAAGCACGGGAGGCGTGGTGTCATGCCCGTGGCGTGTATGCTATTGCTGGTGATGATAGATGCTATCCCCGGGTATTCCTTTTAATGCCTTAATAACTGGTATTATACATGCGTATCCAGGAATTTCTCGATATAACTGGGTTTACATTAATTACATGCAATTTCGGGGCCCAAACGTAAGCCGCTTCGTAAAATGCTTCCTACATGATAGATGACGCAGAAGAAATATTGGCACGAAAAGAAAGAAATCTGAAAGAGTTGCCATGAGAGTAGTCTTGTTCTTTTGAGCAATATCTCGTTTACAAATGGAGTTAGGCCCCGAAGATTGCTCTTCAATCATAATATTCTTTGCAGTTCCCCAGATCTATTGTAGTAGGCTTATTTATTAAATAATGGGCAGAACGTTAGTACAACAAAGTCGCCTTTACAATTGGAGTCGAATCTTGCAGCGCTGTTGATGCGATCTCAACCCCACCCGACCACACCCCACCCCATCCCACCCCACCCCACCCCATCCCACCCCACCCCACCCCACCCCACCGCACCCCACCGCGTCAAGATGGACTATTTGCGAGGAAACAAATCTATCAGTGCGACAATGTCGACAAGGATTTAAGTCCCAGTCGTTTGCACAGGGTGGCATATGGCACAAGATTGAGCAGGTTTTGCGAGGTTTTATTATTTCTTCAATGTGCTGAGTTCTATGACGATAAAACGGCCGACCCCCTTGATTTGCTAATCACGGGCCATCACATTGTTTGATTCTACCGCTCAAGACCGTAATATCAGAAACAAATATACGGATCTCATTGACATAGTAACTCGGGGTACAATGGCAGGCGTGTGTGCTATATAGTGAGGGTCAGCGCATCCTTACCCGTAAACAGGACCGTTGCCATGGCGATGATCTCTTGTGAAAGCAATTGAAAATGGCATATTCTTCCCTAGACTATTGATTCGCTCTGGCAGTTGAGCGAGCATAACGCCTGCCCAGTCTGTTGGCGTTCGCATACAAGTGTTAATATATTGCGGACATCAATATAACAACATTTTGCCGACCTCCTTTCGACACGGAGACCGATCTCCGTGACGTGTTACCAAGCTTGAGCCTCCTTTTCCTGAATTCATTCCATCCACGTCATAATTCCATGAGCCTCGTTTCCGTTTTACCAATTTGTGAAGTCCCTCGCCTCATCCTTTCTTCTGCATCCCCCCCCGACCCCCCCCCCCCCGACCCCCTTCGCTGTTCTGTGTCTGTCGCTCTCGCTCGTCGTCATGAATTTATATATATATATATATCGACCTGGCGCGGTGTAGGTCAAGATGAGAAGGTCGACTGAGCAGACGACAAAGCTTGAGACACGTAACGGCGACATCACCTAGCGGCAGCCCATCACCCCCCCCCCCCCCCCCCCCCCCAACACACACACACACCCCGCTCCACGCACCACCCTCTCCCACACCTATCCTCACCATACCTTACCCATCCCTCTGACGTCCCCTCTACCCCAAGCTAAGCCAACGTCCGGTCACATCCAACGCCACCCCTCTCCCCACCTCCATCACCACCACCACTCTCACCCCCATCATTACCCACACCCATCCTCTCTCGCTGATCCGCAACAGCCATTCTCACAATTCCGGCGAGCGGAAGTGACGCGCGCTAAACAATGAGATGTCTGACAATCGGAGTCAATTGACCGACGCAGTCCCCTCGGCCGCCATGTTGCGGGCAGCGATCGCAGAGCCCGCAGCGGCACGGGACAAGCTCATTTCCGCCCAACGACGTCGCGCGCGTCATTCCTGTAACCTGCCATACGACAGTACAAGGCTAATAGCCGATCATGCCTAGGAGGGGTGAAGCTTTACCAATCCACCTCCCCCCCCCCAATCACCCCCACCCACCACCTCCAACACACACAATGCCCCCGGTCGATGCAGCACCCCACCCCGCAAGGCCGCAATCGTGCAATGGACTCCACCCTCATGCCTGTCTCTTGACATTGCCACTCCACAATGGCTGCTGATACACACTGCGCACTGTTCAGCCATTAGCACCTATAGAGCGACCCTTTTGTTTCACACTCAATGGGACCCAGATGACTGCATACAATGGCTATTACCCCCCCCCCCCCTCCCCCCGTGGCTCCCAGGCACCCAGTCCGGGCTGTCAAATCACACGTTTGGTGGCTTCGTCACATTTCACCTCAGTTGTAATATAGTTACATCTGCCATGTTACATGTCCGGCTCTCCCAACTGGATTTACTGGCATTGGCGCTCAACTGTACTAAAATTAGCATCCAGCGTGTATTTTCATGTAATGAAAGCTTCTCTCCATTGGCACATTTCTAGTGGCACGTTATAACATCTTCTTTATGTTGACTTTATGAAGACTTCTTTCTATTGACTCTATGAAGGCTTCTTTCTATTGACTATGAAGACTTCTTTCTATTGACTCTATGAAGGCTTTTTTCTATTGACTCTATGAAGGCTTTTTTCTATTGACTCTATGAAGGCTTCTTTCTATGAAGGCTTCTTTCGATTGAGTATGAAGACTTCTTTCTATTGACTATGAAGACTTCTTTCTATTGACTCTATGAAGGCTTCTTTCTATTGACGCTATGAAAGCTTCTTTCTATCGACTTTATGAAGGATTTTTCTATTGACTCTACGACGGCTTCTTTCTATTGACTATATGAAGGCTTCTTTCTGTTTAATTATATGAAAGCTTCTTTCTTTTGACTTGATGAAGGATTCTTTCTATTGACTCGATGAAGGCTTCTTTCTATGGACTCTATGAAGGTATCTTTCTATTGACTCTATGAAGGCTTCTTTCTGTTGACTTTATGAAGGTTTCTTTCTATTGACTCTACGAAGGTTTCTTTCTACTGACTCCATGAAGGCCCCATACAGGTATTACCACCCGATGAAGCCCGCCACTGTGTTTCTTATCTCCATCGGGTTTTTATAAAACCTTTCTTCTGGCGAAGCGCTGTCTTTAATTCATATCATGATCTTTCCCTGCTTTATTAAATAAAACAAACACAGTGGACTTCAAACATCCCATTTAAACAGTTTAAGCATATTTAAACTGACACAGACCTTTAATCTTTCCGTCTCGGACTTTCAGTCCGAGTCCGAACCCGGCATGCCTCTAAAGGTATTTTAGCGGCAGGAACTAAACCGGGTGTCATCGTGCACTGCGAGAAACGACATCAACTGAAATACCAACCCTTAGGGAAATAACATTAAAGTTGTCATGAATATTCAACTAAAAAATTCTTTAACGCACGGTCTGCCACATCATGACGTCATCAGGCGAGTTGTGATTGAGCTTCCCTGCCGCAACCATAACCTCCCTGGCAAGTCCCTGGGTGGGTTTGTCTCGCCTTTACCAATACCGCTTCTGACCGTCACAAACATATGACACCGCCACGGTGCCGCGTCAAACTTGTTTTTCTCATCTCCCTGCCTATGGAGTCTGTCAATTTTGTTGTGTTTGATATTCACAGCTCTGGGGTAATGCCAGGCCGGTGTGTATCCCGCCATCTAGGTACATGTTGTCGTTTATAATTCCACTTGTTTTTTGGCTGAGGTCTCCCATGGCTGCTGGGCATGTCGCCAGTTTATACACGTATACAACTCAATAGGCTGAGAGGCAATATCATATCGGGGCTGTTACATGCGATCTGTCGAAATCGTTTTATGTAAAGCCACCCCCTCTTCCCCGCCTCCCCCCTCTCCCTCTCTCTATCTTGCTCTCGCCCCCTCTCCCTCTCTCCCTCCCTCTCCCGCTGTCTCTCCCCAGTACAGTACATGTTAGCCCTGTAACATGGCCCACCGGCCGCAGGGCGGACCGGAGGGCCATGGGTTAACGATCACGGCCTGTCGTCTGAAAAGCAGGGGGTGGTGACAAACATTTCTGGATTTCACAAAAATGTGGTGGGGACGGCACATATCGTTCAAATATTCATGTCCAGTATACATTTATGAAGAGTTACGCACAAAGATTGAAGATTCCACGCGCTACTTGCGAATTCATCAGTCCACCAAATTTCAGCCAAAACAAACCTGCCGCCGC
The DNA here is from genome assembly GCA_964019135.1 of Arenicola marina. Classification (NCBI taxonomy): domain Eukaryota; kingdom Metazoa; phylum Annelida; class Polychaeta; family Arenicolidae; genus Arenicola; species Arenicola marina. Next base: position 2,035,640 of record OZ025265.1, on the reverse strand, counting down.
TCACCGCCATTTAAAAAAAGCTCGTTCCCGGACTCCTCAAAAACAAGGTTGGTTCCACTCTCACAGCAACGGGCACTCTGCTGCTTGTATGGCTTTAGTGACGCGGAGGGAGTGTCTGAACAGTGCTGCCCCCCCCCCCCCCTCGAGGGGGGGGGAGGCAGAGGGAGGAGGGAGGCGGAGGGAGGCAAGGAGGGTCGTGTTCCCAAGTTACGAAGAATACATTTCTTTATTGCCAGGTCACGATGAATTGAAAGGAGAACTCCCCGTATACAATGGAAGAGGCGGACATATGATATAAATCGGCCATTTCCCAATTCACGGTTATTTAATATTAAAATGTACAGTTCACAATTAATGAAAATCCTCGATCACGGCGGTCGGCTAATATTCCATTCCCAGTTCACGAAGAATTATTTTCATCATTTGCCAGTTCACGGTGAAATGAAAAGCCCATTCCCGAGGCACGGAAGTACCCCCTGCCCCCCCCCCCCCCCCGAGCCGGATCTGCACCCAGCCGTCATGATTGTATTCTTTTGTTGTGCGGCTACAAAGCTGTTGTTTTCCTTTCAAGGAAGGCTATAGCTACTCCAGTTTTTACTATAGCAACGAGTGCTTCCGCCTGCCCCCCCCCCCCCACAAGCTTCACCCCCCCCCCTCCCCCACAAGCTTTACACCCCATCCCTGCGCCACATAATCCAATTATGACCCCGCCCACTGTCCCCCCGTGCCCTCAATTTGCCCCTATGTGACTCTCTCGACCGCAGCTCGCTTCTCATGCTGAGCTAGTGAAGACCCCCCTAACACCCCCGTCTCTCCCCCTCCCCCTCTCCCACACAACCCCAGCATCCCTAGGTTCCTATCACCCTATTTCCTGGCGCTAGAGGGCGCCTTCGACCATCTTCAATCCTTCACCAGTTGCTTCACTCGCCGCATGCCATAGACACACCCTGTCGAGGTGGCTTCCCAACTGGACATCGTCTGATGATATGTATGACATCTTAAGCCATCGACACGTGACTGCATCGAATCCCCACAATAAATCAATCTCTTGGGCCCAAATGTAGCCGAATAGCGGATAAAAGCCAATTATGACATAACAAGAACGAAATATAGATATATATATAAAAATATGCGTATATTGATGTAAGAGCCAGAAAGGAGTCCCGTGCAACGAAAAGGAGGCTCTGACCGAGACCCCAGGGTCACCGAGGCTAGTTCTGCCTACGTGCGGTAGAGGCAGCACCATGAGGAGCGTGCGCTCTCTGACGTAAGAGATTGCTCTGGCCCGTCATGCATAGCGGCCCAGTTCTCCGCCAGGCGGCGTTGCTAGGCTAGCGAGGCCCGGAACCAGCCAGCTGGGCACCAAGTCCTGCAGACCCCGCCACGGTCATGCCTCCCCGCTCGCTCGTTCCCTGCCTCACCACCACGGCGACAGGCGGGGAGCAAGCAGCGTAGCGGGCTGCCTGGCGAATCATTCTCAGCAACGCCACCAAGCGGCAGCCTGACTCGCAGTTACCCCGCCACCCCGAGCCAGGCAAACCCGAGAAACCGCCACTTTATGAGGACTTCATAAGCGAGGCGCCGCAGAAATCCCCGTGTGGCCGTTCGGTGGGTGGCCATATGCCGTCAGTCAGTCACGTTACCACGCCTACCATACCTTTTACAGACCAGCCTTCGCTGAGGCCAGCACTACTCACAGCTCCAGTGGATACCTTCAAACATTTTCCTAACTTGGAGTGAGCCTCAAAAGGCCATAAGAGTCGGATGTGTTGGCCATAACGTGAGACTGTTTCTGTTTCTGACGATACATCCGTACCTTGGCGCGGAACTGCCAGGTTGTCCTCACTGTCACTGGATTAACTCGGTTAGGAATACTTTGCTGTCAGAAGCGATATTTTTTTAACAATATATATATACATATATATATATTTATTGATACCGGGCGTGCATGAATGTAGCCACATCGGGGTGGGGTGTATGGCCGCTGCTGATCTCTCTGGTATGTAGCCTATATATTAAGTCGGTTGTTACTCATTGATGACAGGCTGGGAAGCTGTTACCAGTGACTGACTTATGCTGTCAGACAGCTGTCTCTAGCGGATCAATCTCTATCGGTAAAGGGGGCGACCAACGCCAACTGAACGCTGCGCGTGTTAGCGATATCCAGTGACGTCACTCCTGCACGCCCACGCTGTCGATACAGTCTTGGCTTGCGGTCAATTTGTTATCGACATTTAATATCTTGTATAATAACTGGGTATATTCGTATGGATAATACGCGGTATGAGCGCGTCTCTGACATCTCGTTATGGTCATGACAGAGACGTTGGTATTGCTTTTAATTAGCTCGTCCTTGCCTCGTGGTCAGCATAGAATGCAAAATCATCGATTTATCTTTACAGTGTGTCGGGGGTCTCCCTAGCTCAGCTGGCAAGCTAAATGGCGGTCCTTATTTCATCTCATTCAAGTGCACAAATGGGGCCTAAAGCCCTTCATTGTTTGTATGCGTAAGTCGGCAACAGTCCATGTGGACACTTTAAGACATTGCCAGGTCAGGAGGGCCGAGGCTTGCCGTCACCCCAGGGTCAGAAACGACTGCAGGTTACAGCCCTTCAAGGTCTTATCACACGATCATCATCATTGGGGCATTCTGCTGAAGTTGCCTTTGATGGACCCCTTTTCGGACGACCCCGCCTGCATGCCCCCCCCCCCCACCCCCTCGCTACGCGGCTGTGACATCGTTTCATCCTTGATACGGGGACGCATATCTAAAACCCTGGGCCAAATATCTTTTCACTCCAGAGCCATTTCAAGGAATCGTCCCTGACGCACGACTGGCTCCCGGCTTCCATTTAGCCTGGGTCCCTCTGCCGAATTGCCCACGCCGCGGCGATAGGTGGCGCCATGGTGATTAAGATTGTCCCGGGCCACGGTGGCGGATGACCCTCTCGAAGACGCCGTCTGATTTAGAAGTCCCTCGCTTGCGCAAATGGCCAGTGGCCAAGGTTATTTATGCGTCCTCCCACGAAAGGTCATAGATACGTTCTGCCAATTTGGACCATTGTTTCAGAAGGAGACAAAGGGATGGCCGCGGCGAGGCTTGGCCTGCTAATCCGGCAACCAGCAGACGTAAGAGCCGCTAACATGCCCCCCCTCCCCACCGCAGCCCTTGTTACCACTCGTCTATTGGCCCTCTAACTTGACGGATAACCTAACAGTGACCTCAGCCACCTGATACTCTTTTCGAAAGATGAGATATAACTGCAGCACCCCCGTGGGCACCCAACCGTTCTTTATGCCGGGTGAGAAGGTTTCACATAACTACCCCCCCCTTCCCCCCCTCCCTCCCCGCCTTACCTCCCCCGCCTATTCCCCATATCATTCGCTCACCTGCTGCCAAATGCGTTAAACGTGATATCGGATATGCAATTTACCCTTATAGGTTCGCCGAAGCGTGGGGTAGTTGTCACAGTCACCTTAGCAAAGGTCGTTGGCTGACTCACTTGGTTTTTGGTCTCGTATCTCAGCGCAGTTTAACAGCGAAAATCTGGCTTATCGGATCTGTAACTTGAAGTGGTTTTCGAAATACCAGTCCCGTTTTTTATCATCATTATTGACACTTGCCAGCTCTTCTGACGGCAAGCGGCACACCGTAACGTGTGTTCTGTGACGTCAACAGCTTGATGCCGTTATTATAAATTCAATCGTTGTCTATTATTCAGGAATAACTAGCACTGTGTGCAGCTACGGGAGCAAACCCACAAACTATTGACACTTTATCTAGAAAGCTGGGCATTACATGACATTGACACTCTGGGTCCACATTCGAGATGAACTGATGGTGAAGAGCTGTCGATATTTGACGGGAACTGAGATAACTTTAGAGTGACACTTTTGGGGAGACGCCGGAAATGCAGGATACAGCTACTTCCGGTGTTGGGGGTCCCCCGGTTCCGGACGGCTCCAGATCCGGTGACGACGCCAGCCCGACGGTGCGATCCAGAACGGTCCGGAATGCTACTTGTCAGACGGATCCCTTTGCGGAATCCCCATCCGGCCAAGGATTCTTCCTGTACACGGATAACCGGAGGGATCCGTTTTCGACTCACCTTCGTCATCGACCGAGGGATCATCTAGTTTCCCATCATGTTCTCAAGAGCTGGACGCGCCACCGGAAGTGTGTTTAGAATCGGAAACTGCGCGCGCTTCCTGCGTCCAAAACACGAGTCTCCCCCAAGGCGAACTGAGTTTGGGTGGCAGCGCTCCCGGGCGGCATCGACTGCTCCAGAAGACGCCGTCTGCACCACATCGGATACGCAGCACGCGTTGCCAAGACGACAGCGTCCTGAACGTCTCTACGCATGCGCCGCTACACAAGCGACAATCAGACAGCGCGGCGTTGCTAGACAACAACAATACATGGGATATGGTGGAGTACAAGCGGAAGACTTGTGTTGTTAAGCTGGACGGCTGCAAGTATACCATAGGTAAGTGCACAAGCACCAAGAGCGACCGCATTAGTGAAGTGATTTGATAATCGGCCTGAAATGTATAACTTGATAAAGGCCCTTGTCTCACTGCAATGAAAGGGTGCGGGGTTTGAAATGTGCCATGGCTTGATAGAAGATTTATCCCAATGGATAATATGAGGGAACGTTCTAACATGTATATTAAAGTACCATCAAGGCTTGCTCCTAGAAAGATCGGCTCTGCGTCCTGAAATGTACCATAACGGGATCAAAGCGTTGACGTAGTTCAGTATTAAACGCGTTTTTTTACTTTTTTTTACTGGCGTTATGGAAATTCTCTACAGTGCAAAAGCACTTCAAGTACCGATGAAACTCCTTTATGGTTGGACATTAACTTGGGCCAATTTTAATGATTTCTTTCATTCATTGCGTTCAACAAACTACACGTAATGCCGGCCGTAGCTACAATTGGAAAGAACAAATACATTTCCGGAATGCGTGGCAATTCATGAAAAAGGAATTCGTAGCCATGAATTCATAGCCACTTACAAAAATAGCTGCTAAAAAGACACGTTGTGTTTGTGAGTTGCGGAATTCTAGTGATCTGACTAGGAACGATTGCCATGAGAACCTCCATGGCGACTTACTAAGGACCTCCATGGCGACTTACTCAGGACCTCCAAGGCGACTTACTCAGGACCTCCATGGCGACTTACTCAGGACCTCCATGGCGACTTACTCAGGACCTCCATGGCGACTTACTCAGGATCTCCATGGCGGACTTACTCAGGACCTCCATGGCGACTTACTCAGGACCTCCATGGCGACTTACTCAGGACCTCCATGGCGACTTACTCAGGACTTCAATGGCGACTTACTCAGGACCTCCATGGCGACTTACTCAGGACCTCCAAGGCGACTTACTCAGGACCTCCATGGCGACTTACTCAGGACCTCCATGGCGACTTACTCAGGACCTCCATGGCGACTTACTCAGGACCTCCATGGCGACTTACTCAGGACCTCCATGGCGACTTACTCAGGACCTCCATGGCGACTTACTCAGGACCTCCATGGCGACTTACTCAGGACCTCCATGGCACCTGAATCCCGGGACGTTTCCCGGTAAATTTTAGTCTTCATGTGCATAATTTATTTCTAATTTTATTGGGGCTGAACAGGACTTTCTATCTAAAAGGTAAAAGTTTAGACGTATTGTGCCATGTATGTCCGCGAAATGTGGCATACAGTACCAGTATTTCAATGGGCAGCATGACTTCCCCCACCACCCCCCCAACCCCCACTGTGCAGTCAGACAGTGTCCGCTGTAAGCTTAATACATCCGCTCGCGTGTGAGAAAGCGAAGCGAATACAACACTTTGTGATATTTCAAACGTTATTATGTAGATGTAGGTTTGCTGGTTGAAATGAAGACATTAAGTAGCAAGCAAGCCTTATGGAAGTGGTTTGACTCACGTATTGAAGAAACGATACCATAGCCCCACCCCCTTCCCCCCACATACACTAGCCCCACCCCTTCCCCCCACATACACTAGCCCCACCCCCTTCCCCCCACATACACTAGCCCCACCCCCTTCCCCCCCACATACACTAGCCCCACCCCCTTCCCCCCACATACACTAGCCCCACCCCCTTCCCCCCACATACACTAGCCCCACCCCCTTCCCCCCACATACACTAGCCCCACCCCCTTCCCCCCACATACACTAGCCCCACCCTTCCCCCCACATACACTAGCCCCACCCCCTTCCCCCCACATACACTAGCCCCACCCCCTTCCCCCCACATACACTAGCCCCACCCCCTTCCCCCCACATACCATAGCCCCACCCCCTTCCCCCCACATACACTAGCCCCACCCCCTTCCCCCCACATACACTAGCCCCACCCCCTTCCCCCCACATACACTAGCCCCACCCCCTTCCCCCCACATACACTAGCCCCACCCCCTTCCCCCCACCTGGCACGTCCTTGGTCGGATAGGATTGCCGAAGGTATTGACGTTTCGAAGTGGGAAATGTGTTCAGATCACGTATTAACACATCTGTGATGGCCTCCCAGCAGGGTGTTGCTGCTCTAAGGTCGCATCTGGTCTGCACAACAAGAATGTTATCCCAATGCCCGCAATGGATAATTTATCTAACGTCAATTCATATCCACAGCTAAGAGTATTATAATTACTGTGCAATCGATTTGCAACACCGCAATGGAAGATTCCGACAAATGATCCGGTGGCAATGCCCGTCTCAGTCACCTTCAAGGTCGGAACAAAAACGGCGAGACATTCCCGCGTTTATGGTGCAAGAGTGACGTCATAGATGACCGCTGAAAACTCTAGAGAACGACTAGAGAACAATAACCAAGCAACGACTTTTATTGCCGAACTGTTTAGTCTGTTGCTGAATTAAAGCAGTCGTAAACCAATGGGGTAAACAACAGCATTTCCCAGCTAATTGAGATTGCATTGCTTTGGTATTTGACCTCACCATTGGCCACGTGGCCGCGCAAGAGCCAGAAGCAGGACAACACTGCTTTTGTCCGATGCAGAAGATTTTTACTCTATTGTGCCATAAACGGGTTATGTTTAGCCAGATAAAACATGACTCTATTTTCAGGAATTCTTTTTATGGAAACTTGAGTTATATAACACATTAAATATGCCTTCTTGGCAGAGCCTATTGCTGTATTTACAGTGGTTGTTCATGTTAGTGGAGAAGGCAGGTACATTGGCTGGAGATTCGTGTCTCAGATTGAGATCCGGGAACTTGTAACTGGATACTTTCCCGTCCTGTTGAAAAAGGCCCCCCTTTAAGCTCGTTGGTACAAGGCGCAGCCAGGCATTAGATTTACAATGAGCCACCGATTGGGCAATCTGAGAATGCCCTTGGGACGCCTCGCCTGGCGTACAGTGCTTCCATTCCCAGCCACCTCTCGGGATACTCTCGTGGACACTGAAGTCTCGTCAAATCTGTCTTCGATATTGGCGTCCGTAAATCCGAGTCCTTTTCCTTGATAGCCTTGCTCTCGTCCCCTCCATAAGCCCCCCCACCTCCCACTCCCTCTTTCCCCATCCATCTCCAGTTTTTTTTCGTTGCTTGCCCGCGTCGAGGCAGCTCCCCCCCCCCCACCCCGCCCACACCCTCCCATAGTGATATCGGAGCGCATGACACAGGCCAGTTTGCGTGGTCCTTGACGGACAAGTCGCGAGCGCTAAGCCGGGAGAAAAGACAACGGATGTGTCATGAAACAACACCATTTGTGCAAGATCTATTACCTATCAACTCCGTTAAAAACGGGGTAACTATGGAAGCCCGGAGGGGGGGGGGGGACACATGCCCGGGAGGCGGGTAGGCCGGGTCACCCCTAACGCCACAATTGCGTGAACACAGAACTCTGATAGGCTCTATGGGTGGTGTCATTTTCTCTTTGGTTGGAAGCTTGGAGACTGAGGCCAGTATATCGCCCTCTGGCGGCAAGCGGAGATTGGAACACACGGTTGCTTGATTCTCCGCGGGGAATATGACTTAGGACCCTAAGCCCCGCCCCCCTTAGTTACCCTTGCTACTCCGACAAACTCACGTCATCTGCCATGTGCTTAGCATGGCGAAAGATGGTGTTTCCGTTCCTCGTGAATGGGCTTTGAGGAAATACTTTATCGTGAACAGGGAACGAGGAAAATAATTCTTCGTGAAATAATGTGGGCCTATTTTATCAAAAAACAAAAGCAAAACACACATACATCGACCTAGAAAATAAGCTCTGACATCAAACTACTTTTTTTCCCAAAAATGTCCTCCAAAACACACATCTGCAGTGGCCTGTGTAACCAACCACAAAACCTTAATCACGACTATGACAACCCTGGCGGTGGGCCTCATAGTCATACTCGCATTAGAGTTATATGAAGAATAACATGTGATTTTTATGCTTAATTCACGTGAAAAAGTTATGCAATATATCCCTCTCTCAGCATTGTTCAGTGAAAACCTCGGATCAGGAACGAAATAAGTCTCCCCCCCCCCCACCCCAACCCCCTCGGAGAATACCTTCTCTGACTGCCGTTTCAGACGCATGTGGCTAATCAGCTGATTTACAGCCAGTACAGGCCAGACGTCTGACCTACTCTCACTGCTGTCAAAAGTGACACGTGTGACCCGGATTAAGCCTGTGGTCACTTTCTACGGTTCAGTCGAAGCTTCCACTAAATCTATTGCATGTTCTGAAACTAAAACCCACAAACATACTTGCCTTGCCAGTTTAGTTTCTAAGGCTAAGCCATCTAAGTGTAAGCTCCATTATAGTTCAGGCAACTAATCCAGATTATGAAAACCGGGGTCGCTGTACAGATGGCTGTTTGCTGTGCGGTCAGCCACATGCCTTCGACTTCAAGGCTTCGTCCAACGTAAACACTTCTCAAATTCATTCATTGGCCTTGGAGAAGGACTATATATGGTCCCTCCAGTTCTCTCGGGGTATGGGTCATCCGAATTACATATTCTCCACCAACAACGAATCACCATTTTTCCAATAAATGCACGACCGCACCGTGACTTGACCGCAGGCGATCGAAGCGAACGTGTGTTGTGGGCGGTAAAAAAAACACGTGGCATGTTTATGAAATGGCGCACGCTGATTGGCTGAACAATTAGGATGATTGACAGTTCGGAACTATCCATTATAGCGAGTGATGACGATGGTGGCTGGATGTGGCTGGATGTGGCTGGATGTGGCTGGGTGTGGCTGGATGTGGCTGGGTGTGGCTGGGTGTGGCTGGATGTGGCTGGATGTGGCTGGATGTGGCTGGGTGTGGCTTGATGTGGCTGGGTGTGGCTGGGTGTGGCTGGATGGGGCTGGATGTGGCTGGATATGGCTGGATGTGGCTAGATATGGCTGGATGTGGCTAGATGTGGCTGGGACCCACAACGTTCATGTGGCATCTCCCATGATCTGTCCGCCCTGTCCTCAGCCACCTGTGGATGTGAAGGATTCCACATTTAGATTCAGAACAAAACTGTGTCGTTTACATCATATCTAAGAGCCAATATGGCCGACAAGTTGAGGGCTTAGTGTACTACGTCACACGCTCCTCCACTACATTGCGTTTATTTTGAGTTTCCTGTTCCGCGGCTCATTCATCTAGTCGGTATCGTTTTAATATTAAAACCATTATCTCGTTTGAAGAAGACAATATACCAGTTGGTATCCCCCATGAGGTAGTCCCACCAATGGAAAAACCAATAGCAAAACATGTCTACGACGACAAAAAGCCTTGTTATTCTGACAGACGCCGCGTGCACTCGTTTTCGTCTGTTTCGTTGGCTTCAATCAAGGACAGTTACTGGTTGAAACCAATCAAATGCACCTCACTTTAAACCTTCCTGAATAGATGATGACATTTTTCACCTTGAAATATTGCCGTTCTTGCATAGAGAATTAAAGCATTGTTTGTCGATATGAATTATGTATGTCCGAAGCTTGAATCAATCGATGAAGAGCCGTGGATGACACCGTCTTCATCCTTGATGGCAGCTCACCTCTTCATCAAAGTGACAAGCCATGTGACCCGCCGGCGGAAGTAGTGCTGGGTAAAATAGGTCGCACAGCTGATACAGCGGCTCCGGGGTAGGGAGCCGCGATGTATGCTAGTCACGTGACTGGAACTGTTCGTCAGCTGGGATGTCGATATCTCTGAGGCCTCACTTGTCGCGAGTACTGTCGCGAGTAGTGTCGCATGCACGACACATGATATTTCGTAACGTGGCTTCCTGAAGTCTTGCTGCAATCTCAACTCTTTAATCTTGCTGTGTGCGTGTGATATTTGTCTCTTCTGTTTTCTCTGTCAGACTGACCTTTAGGTCTTTCTTTCTCCAGTATTCTCTCTTACTGCGACTTTGGGTCTTGTTCTCCAATTGTTATCTGTCTGGCTCTGACCTTTGGATTCTTGCTGTCTGTATGACTGTGGCCTTCGGGTTTTTGCCTCTTATTTGTAGTCTGTCTGACAGTGACCTTTGGATTTGTTCTCTTATTTTGTCTGTTTGGCTTTGACCTTTGGAGAGGGAGGGAGAAGCAGACAGAGAGATCAAAAACAACACGGGATATATGAGAGATTAGACGGATATTTACATAATATTCTGTCATTTTGCACCTTGGTGTTAATAATTATTCTATATCAAAGTCAGTTCGCATCTGCATGTCGTTATTTAACCCTGCTTCAAACCCTGGTCCCATCGCCTTTCTAATAAGGACACAAAAAGGTCGCCCTCCCTGGCAGTGTCGCGGGCGCCTCGTTCCTAGTAAAGACACGTTCACGGCCTCCGGAAGACGATGTGACACATTACCCGAGATATAAAAGCCTTAGACTGCTGGAAAAACGTCTGAAGCCGTGGAGGGTGAGGATGAGCAGGGCCTACCGTGCAGACACGCTACCCCCAAGTCCCCCTGTCTGAGATGGGAGACCCTTACCGTTACCTTGCGCACTTGAAAATATCGTTATTCAGGGATCTATTGAGGCTGCTGAATAGGCCAAAGTTGACCACATTGTGATGGTGACACGAGCAATACAATAGTCGTCTGTACCATCAAGAGAAATACAAAAATGGCAAAATCGTTCTCATCGTAACGCGGTTATCACAGACACACAAAGTGAATTGTCATGGTAAACTGACGCCCCGCAAAAGTAACGTAACTGGTTGCCATGGTAAGACTAAAATAGCTGAAAGCAGCGGTGTTTTTTGAGTATTTGTATGTGGAACAATTGGAAATATCAGCGAACGATTACATGAGATGATGTCACAATGAGATGAAAGCATGGCAAAAATGATATGTGCCACTTGTCTGACGGTGAAGGTTGTTTGATGCAGAGACTAAATAGTGTGATATTGCGCACCACGGGAAGGGCTGAACGGTCAGCCCCCCCCCCCCCCCCTCTCCCTCCACCCGACCCTCCAACGCCCACCTCGAGATTTTTGTCCTCATTACCCGCCAACCCTCCTGGGGGTGGAGGCCAGCCAATATTTCCATTGTAATTACCAGGTGGCGCATGGTACGCTGTCTACCCCCCCCCCCCCCCCCACCATACAATGATCTTTGGGGGTACGGCCAGCTCGTCTGTAAGCCCGAGAGTAGCCCGGGTGAGTAGGGTTTGGGCGGGGCGGGGGTGGCCGACAGAGCCGGCTGGGGGACGAAGGAAGGGGGTGAGGGAGGGGGGACTGTCCAGTGGTGCCGTCAACCGGACAAAAGTAACCACTCCGAACCCAATCTCAGCCAGTCGTTGTAGGTCACAGGAAGGGTCGCTTGACCGAATGACGTGGGTTCCCCGGCCGCTTGCCCTGTCCAAATATTGCGCCATAAATCCGGGTTAAATATGGCGAATCGAGTGCCGCGGGAGGACGCTGGAGTGCTCCCGGCGGGGTGCCCTTCCCGGACGTCCCCCTTTATTGCTCCGGGTATTCGTGGGTGGAATTAATCCACTGGCGATCGAGTGACCCGAAGAAATATTTTGCACCTCCTCTGATACATCTTTATATAAATACGTGTATGATGTTACATTGTATATATATACCGATGCATCGCTACATCTATTGCCGCAATAGCGCTGTATATGCGTCACTATGACCAGAAATAGAGATATAGACCTGGTCCTTAGTGTCTCACTGTCATAAGCTAATGGTAACTGGCGTGAATCACAGCCGGTGAAATTATGATTTACGAGCGTTTTTGTGTGATCTGGCAATAACCTCGTGTAATGCGGCGGTCCGTGGGGGAGAATCGGGCGGGGGGGGGAGTCGACCCGTGTCACACCCCGCACGTACAGAGGCGCCGGGCAGGCAGGCACCACCGGTGCCCCCCACCCCCCCCTCCCCCCCCTCCCTCCGCCCCCACCCTCCCACCCTCCAGGCCCAGCTCATTGCGAACCCCGTCGGCCGTCCATGGCTCTTCTAATTGTGGCCCGAACCGCAGCCATAGTGTTGTAAATGCCATGTAAATACCAGACCCCAGGGCTGGCGGCTCGTTCGTTATGTGACGCGTCCCATTCCTTGTTTGTTACATGATATATTGTCTGAATACATTCTGAAAGGGTCGGGAGTCAGGAGCAAAGTCTTTACTGCGTCATAAAGCCATGCTGCTCTTTTGATCTGCTACTACGCAGACATGGAGAATAACAATGTGTTCATATTTATTCTGGAAAATGTTTTTAGTCGGATAATATTTTCGTTTATTTTTCTCTATCCGTGAACGTTTCGCTGCTATTGATGCCTTCTCCGCTGTCCATACATTTATCTGATGTTTATTTCATGTAGATATCTTTTGCTTTAATAATCATGTCAACCGTTAGGGAAAATGGTATTCATCAGTCCATCGGTGTTGCCATCATTCATGCGGCAGCGTTGGTATGATTAAGATCCCCCCCCCCCACCCACCCACAGCGCCCCGTAGACCCGCCACCTCCTGATCTGACATAGATTTTCACTTTAAACCAGGTCCCCTCCTGTCCAACCTGAGCGCCGACTGAAATCCATCATCTTCACTGAATTACATGAAATACATTCAGACATCAAGATATATAGTTCCATTCATGGACGCCGGGCGGCGTCTGTGTCGCTGGCCATTTTCTAGTCGATTCGGCGTTATTAAATTGGGCAGTAATTTCTGGCTCTAAATGGCGATTTTCTCAATTGAGTGGTGTGTTTGCTTGCCCCCCCCCCCCCCTCCGCCCCTCTCTTTCTCTCTCTTCCCGTCCCTCTAACCGATGGTTAGCCGGGTCGTGGTAGAAGTCAGCCGGGGTGAGAGCGGGCTGGGTGGACGCAGATTGCGCTGGCGGGGTGGGCGTGAGGGCTGCCCACCTCGGTATCACCCCCCCTCACCCCCCTCCCCCCCTCACCACCATCCTTCCTTCCCCCCGACAGCCGCTGTCAGGGAACTTTTAGCGGCAGACAACCAATTGGCAAAAAGTGCCGCCATTGCTGTCTTTCCGCCGTGGTGGTTGCTATCGCAAGTCCTGGGCTGGTCCACTGCTGCCCCTTCTACTTATATTGCCCCCCCCCCCCCAGCCATCCCCACCTCTCCCCATCCAATGCAGCGGTACGGTCCCGACCTTTCATGCGGGTACCCTCGCATCTCCGGCGTCTTCAAATCAAAGACCGTCCCATAATCCCTTTCGAACATTTAGGCACGACCGCACAAGCCACCCTCCCTCTCCACCCACCCCTGGTGGCGGCGACACGAGGCTAGGAGAAAGAGAGTGCAACCCGGAACCCAATGGCCCAGTAAACGTCTTGTCGGTTGTAAACACCACAAAGGTGTCCATTCAATGACAGGCGTGGTTAAAACAGGGCGATATGATGTCGACCTCGCTCTCGAAATATCTAACTGGAAGAGTCTCGCGAGACTTCATTGGGTGATCGTCTATAGCGAGTCTCTCTCTCATCTCGCGAGACTTCCCTGGGTGATCAATCGTCTCCAGCGAGGATGACTCCCTCATGGCTCAACAACTGACAGATATTGCCTTTAAATTTTTGGTCTTTTAACTATTCTGTTGTGTAATATGTGTCCCATAGTTTTTGACGATTCAGGTAAAATCTTTACTTTTAGTGATGCATTGTTTCATAGCTATTTTCATAAATGTTATTATTGTCATTATTGTTCTGTCGCTATTAATCTTAGTATATTCGTAATTAATATTCCTTTTATTTTCGTCATTGTTGTTATTATTTTCGTTTTTTTTATTCCTATGATGGATATGATATCATCGTGATTGTGACAAAGCCATTCTGTAGCACGAATAGTACGAGACTTTGACGCGATGACATTTTCACCTGAAGTCAGGTGCGTCACCATTGAGCAGAGATGGCAATTAACCTTAACCAGTTACATACTACACACCATCCCGACCCTCATCTCTGTTCTATTACAGTCCCTTCGAGGCGTAGTCGCAGCCAGAATAATCTGGAAATCGGATCTCCATGTCCTGGCATTGGGTTACCAAATCATGCGGAATCTGAATGAAAACTAATCGAGGTTTTCCTTTAGTAGTCTGATTCCGGTATTTAGTCCTCGCGGTTGGCGTAACAACGTGTGCCATCCAACGAGATGGCCGGAAAAGGATTTTATCCAAGCCCCACGAGGATATATCTCCGGTCTTTTATCAGCATATTCTCCGACGATCCTATATTCAAGATTCGGTTTTAAAGGACAGTCTTCATCGCGTGATATTTGAAAAGCAATAATAAGTTAATGTCCATTGTGAATATCGCGAGGAGCGTTTCGTCGATTAGGAATCGAATGTGTACCAAATAGCTGTCGATGGTTGTGCCACTCTCTAACATGTAATGCTGTGTGTTGGCAATGGGAAGGGTCACGGTGGGAAGGAGCCAAGGTCCGAGGGGTGCTCTCTGTTTTTATCTAGCGTTAATCTCAACTCACCGGGGACTCGAACCCCGCCATCGTCATGAATATTTATAAAGGGTTGAAGTCACATTGCGATAATCTGATATGAAGCGGCCAGCCGGTATAATGCAATAGTCATTGGCCGAGTCTGGCCCATGTGTACACAATGCTGGCAGACAACACCAATCCATCCAATGAACCATCCCTGGTAGCTAAGCAAAGGTCAGGCCTATACTGCAGCGAGTGTTAGCAAGGCCAGTCTGTGGAGAAGTGTTGTCACTACAAGGCTGTCTGTCTCCCCTCCCCGCTGACACCGTGTGTCTCTCTGGGCGGTGGGTAATACCCCCGCCATACCTGGGTAAAGGTGGCCGCCATACCTGGGTAAAGGTGGCCGCCATACCTGGGTAAAGGTGGCCGCCATACCTGGGTAAAGGTGGCCGCCATACCTGGGTATAGGTGGCCGCCAAATCTGGGTAAAGGTGGCCGCCATACCTGGGTAAAGGTGGCCGCCATACCTGGGTAAAGGTGGCCGCCATAACTGGGTAAAGGTGGCCACCATACCTGGGTAAAGGTGGCCGCCATATCTGGGTAAAGGTGGCCGCCATACCTGGGTAAAGGTGGCCGCCATACCTGGGTAAAGGTGGCCGCCAGACCTGGGTAAAGGTGGCCGCCAAACCTGGGTAAAGGTGGCCGCCAGACCTGGGTAAAGGTGGCCGCCATATCTGGGTAAAGGTGGCCGCCATACCTGGGTAAAGGTGGCCGCCATATCTAGGTAAAGGTGGCCGCCATACCTGGGTAAAGGTGGCCGCCATACCTGGGTAAAGGTGGCCGCCATACCTGGGTAAAGGTGGCCGCCATACCTGGGTAAAGGTGGCCGCCATACCTGGGTAAAGGTGGCCGCCAAATCTGGGTAAAGGTGGCCGCCATACCTGGGTAAAGGTGGCCGCCAGACCTGGGTAAAAGTGGCCGCCATATCTGGGTAAAGGTGGCCGCCATACCTGGGTAAAGGTGGCCGCCAGACCTGGGTAAAGGTGGCCGCCAGACCTGGGTAAAGGTGGCCGCCAGACCTGGGTAAAGGTGGCCGCCATACCTGGGTAAAGGTGGCCGCCATACCTGGGTAAAGGTGGCCGCCAGACCTGGGTAAAGGTGGCCGCCATACCTGGGTAAAGGTGGCCGCCATACTGACATCATCAATAAACGAACTGATCGATTCCGGGCCGCGTAGGGCATGGAGCTGACTTCAAACGACCGCCTTGACGACGCGGGGAATTCTGCGGGTGTTGGCGGCTGAGGGTGAGAGGAGGGGTAGGGGTTGCCTAGAGGGTGTGTGGGTGCGTGTGGGGGGGATGGGGGGGGAGGGGTATTTGGCGGGGTAAACGAAATACAAGATACAATAATCCCTGAACCCCAGAATTAGGTAAATATAAAAAGAGACTAGGGTAGGGGCTGGGGTGGCAAAGGGAGCAAGGCTAGGGTAGGGATCGGGGTAGCAAATGGAGAGAGGCTGGCTTAGGGGGTGAGGTGACAAGGGGAGCGAGGCTAGGGTAGGGATCGGGGTGGCAAGTGGAGAGAGGCTGGGGTAGGTGTAGGGTGGCAAGAAGACCCCACGGATGTGGGCCACACACACCACGGTGGTCTGGAACGGCAACAAAAAAAAATGGTGACATTTTAAGTAGGCCGTTACGCCTTGCTACGGTTGAGAGCCGAGCGAGAACCGACTGCGGTCCGTGAATCCATGCAGTTATCCATTATCCAATTAGATCCGAGGATCGATACCACGTGATCTCCTAGTCCCCGTTGTTATGTCCGTCACACTCATCTCCAATTGTTGGCGACTGCTCTTCAAACTCGACATTCTTTTTGTGTATCGTATCGTGCGATTCGATTTGTCCGCTTTTGTGCTCTCTGAAATATCAGATTTCGGGGCGCTACAGCTGTCTATCGATCTGCCATCTGTCAATCAGGAAACCAGCCATCTGTCAATCATTTGGGCACCCCTGGATGGGTAGACGTGGTCATGGCAACGATGACTTGGCTTGGCCAGGCTCTTGGGGGTGGGGGGAGGAGGGGGGGGGGGGTATCGGTTAGGAGCGGTGCCCAGTAAACAGTGATGAGTGAATAATTATATATCTTCCTTCTGAGCCTTGCCTTCCACATGTCGAACAGTAACTTTGTTTCTTCCATTCTCTCCAGCTCTTATATTGTCCTTTCCATCGTCATCAAAACATGGCGTCTTGGACATGTTTTTTTCGTGTCCCACAACACGACAGGACGTTTGAAAAGCCTCTTTCTATTTGAATTATGATAATGATGAGTATTATTACCATTTTTTGTATTCCCAATACTTCCCAGCCCACGTCAATTTTCTTTTCCCATCGTCCATCACTGGACGACGGTTCCTTCCCACAGGCCCTGGGTTTTTACCCCTTTCTCCCCCACTTTGTGCTGAGTCATCTGTCAAGTTCTACTCCTTTCCCAGACGATTTAGGGCCCGGGGACGTTAGAGTTTTAGGTTCGCTGTCGACGGTGTCGTACTACGGGGACCGCGAGTAATATCGGCAATGGGCGTCTGGCGCCTTCTGTGGAACGCCAGCCACACTAGAGAGCGCCGCCTACATGGAGACAATGACGAGATTAACGATGATGGGTGACTACAATAGCACTGCGGTAACCTAGGGGGTTACAATGGTGACACTGCGGTAACCTAGGGGGTTACAATAATGGGACTGCGGTAGCCTAGGGGGTTACAATAATGGCACTGCGGTAACCTAGGGGGTTACAATGGTGGCACTGCGGTAACCTAGGGGGTTACAATGATGGGACTGCGGTAACCTAGGGGGTTACAATAATGGCACTGCGGTAACCTAGGGGGTTACAATGATAGCACTGCGGTAACCTAGGAGGTTACAATAATGGCACTGCGGTAACCTAGGAGGTTACAATAATGGCACTGCGGTAACCTAGGGGCTTACAATGATGGCACTGCGGTAACCTAGAAGGTTACAATGATGGCACTGCGGTAACCTAGAAGGTTACAATGATGGCACTGCGGTAACCTAGGAGGTTACAATGATAGCACTGCTGTAACCTAGGAGGTTACAATGATGGCACTGCGGTAACCTAGGGGGTTACAATGATGGCACTGCGGTAACCTAGGAGGTTACAATGATGGCACTGCGGTAACCTAGGGGATTACAATGATGGCACTGCGGTAACCTAGGGAGTTACAATGATGGCACTGCGGTAACCTAGGAGGTTACAATGATGGCACTGCGGTAACCTAGGAGGTTACAATGATGGCACTTCGGTAACCTAGGAGGTTACAATGATGGCACTGCGATCACATAGGAGGTTACAATGATGGCACTGCGGTAACCTAGGGGGTTACAATGATGGCACTGCGGTAACCTAGGAGGTTACAATGATGGCACTGCGGTAACCTAGGAGTTTACAATGATGGCACTGCGGTAACCTAGGGGGTTACAATGATGGCACTGCGGTAACCTAGGAGGTTACAATGATAGTACTGCGGTAACCTAGGAGGTTACAATGATGGCACTGCGATAACCTAGGAGGTTACAATGATGGCACTGCGGTAACCTAGGAGGTTACAATGATGGCACTGAGGTAACCTAGGGGTTTACAATGATGGCACTGCTGTAACCTAGGAGGGTACAATGATGGCACTGCGGTAACCTAGGAGGTTACAATGATGGCACTGCGGTAACCTAGGGGGTTACAATGATGGCACTGCGGTAACCTAGGATGTTACAATGATGGCACTGCGGTAACCTAGGCGTTACAATGGTGGCACTGCGGTAACCTAGGAGTTTACAATGATAGCACTGCGGTAACCTAGGAGGTTACAATGATGGCACTGCGGTAACCTAGGAGGTTACAATGATGGCACTGCGGTAATCTAGGAGTTTACAATGATAGCACTGCGGTAACCTAGGAGGTTACAATGATAGCACTGCGGTAACCTAGGAGGTTACAATGATGGCACTGCGGTAACCTAGGATGTTACAATGATGGCACTGCGGTAACCTAGGCGTTACAATGGTGGCACTGCGGTAACCTAGGAGTTTACAATGATAGCACTGCGGTAACCTAGGAGGTTACAATGATGGCACTGCGGTAACCTAGGAGGTTACAATGATGGCACTGCGGTAATCTAGGAGTTTACAATGATAGCACTGCGGTAACCTAGGAGGTTACAATGATGGCACTGCGGTAACCTAGGAGGTTACAATGATGGCACTGCGGTAATCTAGGAGTTTACAATGATAGCACTGCGGTAACCTAGGAGGTTACAATGATGGCACTGCGATAACCTAGGAGTTTACAATGATGGCACTGCGGTAACCTAGGATGTTACAATGATGGCACTGCGGTAACCTAGGCGTTACAATGGTGGCACTGCGGTAACCTAGGAGTTCACAATGATAGCACTGCGGTAACCTAGGAGGTTACAATGATGGCACTGCGGTAACCTAGGAGGTTACAATGATGGCACTGCGATAATCTAGGAGTTTACAATGATAGCACTGCGGTAACCTAGGAGGTTACAATGATAGCACTGCGGTAACCTAGGAGGTAACAATGATAGCACTGCGGCGTGTTACGGTAACATCAATCGTTCACTACTTAAAAGGGAGGACTGAGAGTTACGTTTCCTGTGACATTTGTGGATGTTGGCCCTCGTCCGCTCGCCCAAGCGATGGCCGCTGTTCACGAGAACCATGCATGCGTTCCACGTAGAAATTGGAATTAGCAGACGGCGAGCCAGCAGTAAATCACTTAGCTAGCCTAAAACGTCCTTACGTGGCGCCCTCTAGGAACAAAAGCTGGTGGTTAGAAGCCTAAACCGCCTGTTTGATTTTCTTATATTGTGCTTGATTTACCCCATCCGCTGCTGTTTTGTTCTTCTCTCGGTGGTGCGCCTGGCGTTCGCATGGCATGCCCAGCCGTATTGACAAGTCGGGGCCCATGGTTCTGCCCCCACCCCCCTCCCCGGCGGACGACATCTGGCCGACACCCAAGCTTCGGATTGGTTTTAATTTCCGCTAGAGGGGTCAGTGTATGTAAGTCACCTTCACAATGACCATATGACGTGCAGCGCGCAGGTCAGCAGTGCCGTTTAGCTGAAGGACCCACACATTCAGACCGACTGGCCACTTAAGCCTATCCTCATAATACCCCCCCCCCCCCCACCCCCCACCTCAATCTTCTACCCAAACCCATCACCTCCAAACAACGGAGCCGGGGCGTTGTTTTCGCTCTTTATTAATTAAATTTAATTAAAATTAATTAAATTTACTGATAAGGGGCAACTTCTGCATAAAATAATTGATAATATAAGGTGCAGTGCCGGCATGGTGAAGTTTACAGTGACAGGTTGTATGTTCTTCATTAAATCTCCATCCATCATGGACCGTAACTCAAAACACGGATGACCATAACTTTAGTTTGGGAATTTCCAATGATTACCGCAACTTAAACAGTCCGCTTCGAACGGAGACTTTTCATCGGTATCTTCCTGGCCTTTCTGAACATCTTTCTGATCCTGAATATAATTCTTGATAAGTATGAATCGCCCTGGGTTCGAACCTAACCCGCGCAGTCAAACGCCAATCAAATGTCCAGTAACAATATACCGAAATATAAGATGTCGTCTTTTCAAAGCAATATACTTACATGCGCCATCTTAGATTTGTTACATTTTAGAATCAAGACTTAAAGTATCTTAAAATTTATGATGCATATGTTTTATATCTCTTTGCGTCTGTAAAACAAACATTTCAACATAAAACTGCGCGGTTTATTTATATCGCGCGCGGACGTGATAGCGAGCCGCGGTCGACATCACACACAAAATAACCAACTGGGAACAGGCGCGCAGGGATATAAAGCCGGCCACCAACTTCTGCTCCGGTAACCAAATTGATTCTCTCCGGGTAGCCCGCAGGCTTTCAGGATTTAAATTCAAGACAGAATGTACTTATTTGCATTGGAGAAGAGGTTAGTAATACAACAAGTTACGGAATATATTGCTTTCAAAAAGGATGTTCGTTTTTACATGTACAGCAGCGCCGCTGTGGACCCCCAAATAGATGGCAGCCATCTTGGATTCACAAGAGGATGTTTCAACCGCAATGAACGCTAGTAACTTTACAAGCACGTTGTATATGTTTTGAATCACTGCTTATTCCTGTTTAGGATCGATGTATGATCTCACGACTGGTCATTGATATGTGAGCGGTCACCCCGACCGTGAGGATCTGGGCGCCGGGTCTTACAAAGGATTGAAAGCAACAAGTTTACCGAGTGCTCCGTCCAATTTATGTATGAGTTGTTTGAGTAAGAGGGAATTCCAGGTCACGTGGTCTGCAGCAGTCTATACTAGAGACAGGGCACCAGTCTACACTAGAGATGGAGCACCAGTCTACACTAGAGGCGGGGCTCCAGTCTACACCAGACAGAGGGCACCAGTCTACACTAGAGACGGGGCACCAGTCTACACTAGAGGCGGGGCTCCAGTCTACACCAGACAGAGGGCACCAGTCTACACTAAAGACAATTCAGCAGCCTACACTAGAAACAGGACACCAGTGTACACTAGAGACACGGTACCAGTCTACACCAGACACAGGGCACCATTCTACACTAGAGGCAGGACACCAGTGTAATTAGACACAGGTCCTCAGCGTATACCGGAAGCAACACAAGCGCCCTGTTTGCGGGAGCCAGGCATTAGGTAGAGGGAAGGCACCAGCCAGTATATACCACCAAAGACCGAGCACCAGCTACCAAGCCTAGGCTGGTTGATTTAATTACATGGGGCCCTCCCAACGGGACGGATTAAGGGAGGATTGGAACCTACTAATTATTTTTTTTACAATGAGGGAATAGTGCCTATTTCAGATATATCGAGAGGCTCAGGGGCGGGGCTGCACTGACGCCCATTCCCTGGTGTACTGGGTTGACCCCGCCCTGGTTGTATGGCTGGCTGCAAACTGTGCAAATATCGGACGAGCACTGTCCGATGATCTCCAGCGATTGAACTCAGGGAAGGGCTGACATACCTAGGGGAAGTCGGCGTCACCAAGGGGTGACCCCCCTCCTTCACTTTTCCTCACAGGGTCACCTGGATAGCATTGACCAAGAACAGCCGTGACAATAGATCTCAGTCACGGCATCTTGATGGCCTTCCGATTAAATTAATTTGAGTTAAATCGATCTCAAATGACGCCTGTCTGACCTTCGGTTTTTGGCCCCCTGTTCATCGACCGATCTGGCAAAAAACTTTAATTAAACCCATACATTGGGATCTCCAGGGGCCGAGAGGAGAGGGTGGGGGTCGATGGAGAGGGTGGGGGGGGGGTGAGTCGCTGTGCTCTGGGTGTGTAACGATGGCCGAGACATCTGATTGAAAACTGCAGACTTCCGGTGTAGGGTGCCGCTGAGGATTGTGGGCCCTGGTGGCCATGCCAACCCCCCGGTATAGCGTCTTTATGTTCTGGTCACGCGTTCTAAGTCAGTCTGGGACACAGCTGCCGAAAAAACAGCGATTTGTACGTCAGTTGTACTTACATGTTGAATCAGCCAATTGTGCTATTCTTCACCCTTCTTCCGTAACAAATTTAGCGGCATAGACGGAGGAACCCAACAGGGTGCCGAGGAGGGGCGGGGGGGGGGGTATGGGATGAGTAGCCGATAATGTGAGGCATGATTATGAATTGACTAGGACGTCATCGCTGCGTTACATCCAACCCTCTTAACTTCATTCTGCCTCTATATACCGCTCTTCTTAATTCTCTTTGCCTCCTTGTCCTTCCGTCTTTGCTTTCTTTCATACCCATCGTCCCTTTTTGTCTTTGCTTTTCTCTCTACATCTTGGAACAGCTTCTTGTCGTCTCGATGTCTCGATGAAGTAAAACTCTCGTGTTCGATATATCACTCTCGCGGTGTCTCGTGCTCGATATCTCACTCTCGCGGTGTCTCGTGCTCGATATCTCACTCTCGCAGTGTCTCGTGCTCGATATCTCACTCTCGCGGTGTCTCGTGCTCGATATCTCACTCTCGCGGTGTCTCGTGCTCGATATCTCACTCTCGCAGTGTCTCGTGCTCGATATCTCACTCTCGCGGTGTCTCGTGCTCGATATCTCACTATCGCGGTGTCTCGTGCTCGATATCTCACTCTCGCGATGTCTCGTGCTCGATATCTCACTCTCGCGATGTCTCGTGCTCGATATCTCACTATCGCAGTGTCTCGTGCTCGATTTCTTACTCTCGCGATGTCTCGTGCTCGATATCTCGCTCTCGCAGTGTCAGTCTCTGCCCATATGGCGATATTCTCACCCCTCGTCACGTGGTCGAGCCTTGCAACCTTAGCTCAGCCGCGGCATTTACATCATCTTCCTTAACCTCCACGCCCCCCCCCGCCCCATCTCATACCTCCCTCAACCGCTGCCCCCCCCCCCTCATCCCCACCCCGCCTCCACGGTCCACACATCCACACACACTTGGTCCACCCTCGCGAGCACTTGAAGTGAGCGACGCGTGGAGGGCGGCCAGTTTGATCAGGGCGGGGTAAACAGGCCGGACCTGTCTAGGTGCCATGGCGGATAATTGTTTCCTGCATTTGTCCGTGGTGGTGATGGTAATGACAAATTGGCCGCGCGAGGTCTCTGCCGTCGACACAAGAGACCCGTCGAGGGTTACTAAGGCGACCGCGAGCGTTTTGTTCTATTGGCTCAACCGGTGGTGCGTATATTTGTGGATCGCTTTCCCTCCGCCGCGCTGCTTAGTTTGTTCTAACCCCGTTTCCTTTGTGTCCGGCGAGTTACACTTCGTGGCGTGTCTCTGGGTGATTCCATGCCACTGTCTGGTTATGTGATTGCGAGTGACGGCAATGGACCACGTATCTCTAATATAAATGATATCTCAACTGCTGGTGAAAACCTAACAAACTGATTAAAGCTGGCGACGACATATTCACGGTACTGGTACGGACCGTGGTTCGCCATCGTGCTGTCAGCGCCACTTCAGTCAGGACATAGATATGCTCTGGTCCCCCAAAGATGGCATTCCCATAAAGCTTCACTTAATGCTAAAGGTTTGTCCCACAGACTGTCAGGAGGGTGGGAGAAGGGTGGGAAGGGGTGGGGAAGGTTGGCGGCCGTTGGGAGGGTTGGGGTGGGTGTAGAGCTTGACGGTTGACCCGCCTCCCCTCCTCCTTGCGTCCCGCTCCCTCCCTCCTCCCCGCCCACCTACTGGCCATAAGAGGATGATGTTCCCTAGGGACCCAGGGGACACTGCCATGACGGCGCTGGTCCATGTCGCGTGTGTCGCCCCACGACCCACTGCCCGGCAAGGACGAAGCCCCAGCACGGAGCCGTGTGGGGGCCATAGGGGTGGGGGGGGGGGGGGCTATCCTAGCCCGCCCCTAGTAAATAGCCTGCTTCCCAGGCACCCTGGCGGTCGCATTATGGGGCGAGCAGTGTGGACACTCTCTTGTTTTGTTGGCTCCCGTGAGAGCTGAGATGTCTCTTCCCTTACTTATCATGCTGAGAGCCTTTGCGGTGGTACCATTCCCGTCAGCCATGTAGGGAGCGGGCTCAGCAGCGAGCGACCGGCATGCCTCGCGTCACCCCGAACTCCGTCACATTGGATGGCCTGGCAGAGCACGCTAGCCACTAGACCATTCGGGTGCCCTCTCTCCCCCACACCCTCTCCCAGTCTATCCCCCGGTCGCCCGGTTCAGGGACAACCTGTTGGCAACCTCACTCCGCCAGGGTGCGTGGCCGTCACCCTCACGAGGCATGATACTCGAGTCGAGCAGTGGGCGAGGCGGGGCGGGGCGGGCGGGGGGTGGGGGTGGAGGGGGGGGGGTCATGAAGCCCGGGATGGGGTTGACAGTAATTGTACAGATGGCCATGGATGGGGTGGTGATGGTGGGGATGGGATTTGGTAGAGATGAAGATATTAAAATGAGATATTAATGGGGTGGGGATGTGGTGGAGATGTGGTGGAGATGGGGTGAAGATGGGGTGGAGATGTGGTGGAGATGTGGTGGAGATGGGGTGGAGATGTGGTGGAGATGAGGTGGAGATGTGGTGGAGATGGGGTGGAGATGGGGTGGAGATGTGGTGAAAGTGGGGTGAAGATGGGGTGGAGATGTGGTGGAGATGTGGTGGAGATGGGGTGGAGATGTGGTGGAGATGAGGTGGAGATGTGGTGGAGATGGGGTGGAGATGGGGTGGAGATGTGGTGAAAGTGGGGTGGAGATGGGGTGGAGATGTGGTGGAGATGGGGTGGAGATGGGGTCGAGATGTGGTGGAGATGGGGTGGAAATGTTGACGATATGGGTGGGGATGGGGTTGTATATGGGGTGGAGATGTTGGTGATGGGGGATGCAGGGTGATCAATTCTCTCCTCTGCATGGAGAGTAATCACATCACAAGCGTTTCGCCCCAGCACCGTAATCAAACAACAAATGATTCCTCTCGAATTCCATGTGCGGGGTTTGTGGTCTACAACGTAAATTAGCTTCTGTGACGTCATGTACAGAAAATAAGACGCTGATCAAATAGTGCCAACTTAACAAACACATACCGACCCCACAGACAATCATGCATAAAACGTACAAGTGAATGAAATGAAGCTTCAAGAAGCTACGTAACACCCCAAAGAGCATAAATCAAATGAATATTACGGAGTTCAACGTCCATTTATTTATTTATGTCTTAATTAACTAGATCTAATCTAATTCCATATGAAATTAAACCTTCATATTATAAATATAACATGATATGCCATTGTCGGTGCGCCGTCTTTGGTGACAAATATATTTTTTGTATCTATATATTAAATAGCATTATTTTTCTGTTCTTTTCAGGTATGTACCCCCCACACCCCTTCCCGCTGCCATGGTAACAGTGTTCTTGCGTTGGTTGCTTTCTCTCGCGTGTGCTCTTCTGTCAGCGATGCGGTAAGGTAATTAGACCTGCATGTCATAGGCGACGGTGCAGCCCAGGATGAAACCCAGTGAACCAACAAATCAATGTATAGTGTGATTTGTAGTGTGAAATATGATTCGGTTTTTAGACTACCATTAATAGTATGTCATGGCTTTGATTGTATAATCGTGTGTAGATGATGTAGGGTGTAGAGTAGTAATCAGTACCGTTCGAAACATGTTGATGCTACATCGGGAAGTGACTGAGGGTGGCACCCATGGCTGATCTTGGTCGCCATGGCGACTGGGACGGGAGAGGTCAATGCTGTTACTGTGCCCCCATCCCGAGACATACATACACCTGAGTACTTCGCTTAAAATTCTGAGAGGATTGCCATGGCATCTACCTCTCTCTCTTACGACCATACGAGTACATTCTGAGAGGATTGCCATGGCCTCTACCTCTCTCTGTTACAACCATACGAGTACATTCTGAGAGGATTGCCATGGCATCTACCTCTCTCTGTTACAGCCATACGAGTACATTCTGAGAGGATTGCCATGGCATCTACCTCTCTCTGTTACAACCATACGAGTACATTCTGAGAGGATTGCCATGGCATCTACCTCTCTCTGTTACAACCATACGAGTACATTCTGAGAGGATTGCCATGGCATCTACCTCTCTCTGTTACAGCCATACGAGTACATTCTGAGAGGATTGCCATGGTCTCTACCTCTCTCTCTTACGACCATACGAGTACATCCTGAGAGGATTGCCATGGCCTATACCTCTCTCTCTCTTACAGCCATACGAGTACATTCTGAGAGGATTGCCATGGCCTATACGTCTCTCTTACAGCCATACGAGTACATTCTGAGAGGATTGCCATGGCCTATACCTCTCTCTCTCTCTTACAGCCATACGAGTACATTCTGAGAGGATTGCCATGGCCTATACGTCTCTCTTACAGCCATACGAGTACATTCTGAGAGGATTGCCATGGCCTATACCTCTCTCTCTCTTACAGCCATACGAGTACATTCTGAGAGGATTGCCATGGCCTATACCTTTCTCTCTTACAGCCATACGAGTACATTCTGAGAGGATTGCCATGGCCTATACCTCTCTCTCTTACAGTCATACGAGTACATTCTGAGAGGATTGCCATGGCCTATACCTCTCTCTGTTACAGCCATACGAGTACATTCTGAGAGGATTGCCATGGCCTATACCTCTCTCTCTTACGACCATACGAGTACATTCTGAGAGGATTGCCATGGCCTCTACCTCTCTCTCTTACGACCATACGAGTACATTCTGAAAGGATTGCCATGGCCTCTACCTCTCTCTGTTACAGTCATACGAGTACATTCTGAGAGGATTGCCATGGCCTATACCTCTCTCTGTTACAACCATACGATTACATTCTGAGAGGATTGCCATGGCCTCTACCTCTCTCTCTTACGACCATACGAGTACATTCTGAAAGGATTGCCATGGCCTCTACCTCTCTCTCTTACGACCATACGATTACATTCTGAGAGGATTGCCATGGCCTCTACCTCTCTCTCTTACGACCATAAGAGTACATTCTGAGAGGATTGCCATGGCCTCTACCTCTCTCTCTTACGACCATAAGAGTACATTCTGAGAGGATTGTCATGGCCTATACCTCTCTCTCTTACGACCATACGAGTACATTCTGAAAGGATTGCCATGGCCTATACCTCTCTCTGTTACAGTCATACGAGTACATTCTGAGAGGATTGCCATGGCCTATACCTCTCTCTGTTACAACCATACGATTACATTCTGAGAGGATTGCCATGGCCTCTACCTCTCTCTCTTACGACCATACGAGTACATTCTGAAAGGATTGCCATGGCCTCTACCTCTCTCTCTTACGACCATACGATTACATTCTGAGAGGATTGCCATGGCCTCTACCTCTCTCTCTTACGACCATAAGAGTACATTCTGAGAGGATTGCCATGGTCTATACCTCTCTCTCTTACGACCATACGAGTACATTCTGAGAGGATTGCCATGGCCTCTACCTCTCTCTCTTACGACCATAAGAGTACATTCTGAGCGGATTGCCATGGCCTCTACCTCTCTCTCTTACGACCATACGAGTACATTCTGAGAGGATTGCCATGGCCTCTACCTCTCTCTGTTACAACCATACGAGTACATTCTGAGAGGATTGCCATGGCCTCTACCTCTCTCTGTTACAACCATACGATTACATTCTGAGAGGATTGCCATGGCCTCTACCTCTCTCTTACAGCCATACGAGTACATTCTGAGAGGATTGCCATGGCCTCTACCTCTCTCTGTTACAACCATACGATTACATTCTGAGAGGATTGCCATGGCCTCTACCTCTCTCTCTTACGACCATACGAGTACATTCTGAAAGGATTGCCATGGCCTCTACCTCTCTCTCTTACGACCATACGATTACATTCTGAGAGGATTGCCATGGCCTCTACCTCTCTCTGTTACAGCCATACGAGTACATTCTGAGAGGATTGCCATGGCCTATACCTCTCTCTCTTACGACCATACGATTACATTCTGAGAGGATTGCCATGGCCTCTACCTCTCTCTGTTACAACCATACGATTACATTCTGAGAGGATTGCCATGGCTTATACCTCTCTCTCTTACGACCATACGAGTACATTCTGAAAGGATTGCCATGGCCTCTACCTCTCTCTCAAACGACCATACGATTACATTCTGAGAGGATTGCCATGGCCTATACCTCTCTCTGTTACAGCCATACGAGTACATTCTGAGAGGATTGCCATGGCCTCTACCTCTCTCTCAAACGACCATACGATTACATTCTGAGAGGATTGCCATGGCCTATACCTTTCTCTCTTACAACCATACGATTGCATTCTGAGAGGATTGCCATGGCCTATACCTCTCTCTGTTACAGCCATACGAGTACATTCTGAGAGGATTGCCATGGCCTCTACCTCTCTCTCAAACGACCATACGATTACATTCTGAGAGGATTGCCATGGCCTCTACCTCTCTCTCTTACGACCATAAGAGTACATTCTGAGAGGATTGCCATGGTCTATACCTCTCTCTCTTACGACCATACGAGTACATTCTGAGAGGATTGCCATGGCCTCTACCTCTCTCTCTTACGACCATAAGAGTACATTCTGAGCGGATTGCCATGGCCTCTACCTCTCTCTCTTACGACCATACGAGTACATTCTGAGAGGATTGCCATGGCCTCTACCTCTCTCTGTTACAACCATACGAGTACATTCTGAGAGGATTGCCATGGCCTCTACCTCTCTCTGTTACAACCATACGAGTACATTCTGAGAGGATTGCCATGGCCTCTACCTCTCTCTTACAGCCATACGAGTACATTCTGAGAGGATTGCCATGGCCTCTACCTCTCTCTGTTACAACCATACGATTACATTCTGAGAGGATTGCCATGGCCTCTACCTCTCTCTCTTACGACCATACGAGTACATTCTGAAAGGATTGCCATGGCCTCTACCTCTCTCTCTTACGACCATACGATTACATTCTGAGAGGATTGCCATGGCCTCTACCTCTCTCTGTTACAGCCATACGAGTACATTCTGAGAGGATTGCCATGGCCTATACCTCTCTCTCTTACGACCATACGATTACATTCTGAGAGGATTGCCATGGCCTCTACCTCTCTCTGTTACAACCATACGATTACATTCTGAGAGGATTGCCATGGCTTATACCTCTCTCTCTTACGACCATACGAGTACATTCTGAAAGGATTGCCATGGCCTCTACCTCTCTCTCAAACGACCATACGATTACATTCTGAGAGGATTGCCATGGCCTATACCTCTCTCTGTTACAGCCATACGAGTACATTCTGAGAGGATTGCCATGGCCTCTACCTCTCTCTCAAACGACCATACGATTACATTCTGAGAGGATTGCCATGGCCTATACCTTTCTCTCTTACAACCATACGATTGCATTCTGAGAGGATTGCCATGGCCTATACCTCTCTCTGTTACAGCCATACGAGTACATTCTGAGAGGATTGCCATGGCCTCTACCTCTCTCTCAAACGACCATACGATTACATTCTGAGAGGATTGCCATGGCCTATACCTTTCTCTCTTACAACCAAACGATTGCATTCTGAAAGGATTGCCATGGCCTCTACCTCTCTCTCAAACGACCATACGATTACATTCTGAGAGGATTGCCATGGCCTATACCTCTCTCTGTTACAGCCATACGAGTACATTCTGAGAGGATTGCCATGGCCTCTACCTCTCTCTCAAACGACCATACGATTACATTCTGAGAGGATTGCCATGGCCTATACCTTTCTCTCTTACAACCATACGAGTACATTCTGAGAGGATTGCCATGGCCTATACCTCTCTCTGTTACAGCCATACGATTACATTCTGAGAGGATTGCCATGACCTATACCTCTCTCTGTTACAACCATACGATTACATTCTGAGAGGATTGCCATGGCCTATACCTTTCTCTCTTCTCTTACAGCCATACGAGTACATTCTGAGAGGATTGCCATGGCCTATACCTTTCTCTCTTACAACCATACGATTACATTCTGAGAGGATTGCCATGGCCTATACCTCTCTCTTACAGCCATACGAGTACATTCTGAGAGGATTGCCATGGCCTATGCATTTCTCTCTTCTCTTACAGCCATACGAGTACATTCTGAGAGGATTGCCATGGCCTATACCTCTCTCTTACAGCCATACGAGTACATTCTGAGAGGATTGCCATGGCCTATACCTCTCTCTTACAGCCATACGAGTACATTCTGAGAGGATTGCCATGGCCTCTACCTCTCTCTTACAGCCATACGAGTACATTCTGAGAGGATTGCCATGGCCTATGCATTTCTCTCTTCTCTTACAGCCATACGAGTACATTCTGAGAGGATTGCCATGGCCTATACCTCTCTCTTACAGCCATACGAGTACATTCTGAGAGGATTGCCATGGCCTATACCTCTCTCTTACAGCCATACGAGTACATTCTGAGAGGATTGCCATGGTCTATACCTTTCTCTTTTACAACCATACGATTACATTCTGAGAGGATTGCCATGGCCTATACCTTTCTCTGTTACAGCCATACGAGTACATTCTGAGAGGATTGCCATAGCCTATACGTCTCTCTGTTACGACCATACGAGTACATTCCGAGAGGATTGCCATGGCCTCTACCTCTCTCTGTTACAACCATACGAGTACATCCTGAGAGGATTGCCATGGCCTCTACCTCTCTCTGTTACAGCCATACGAGTACCTGCACTTGCGGAGCGGGCAAAGGGGAGGGGGTGAGGGTCGACTGGTTTCTTTGTGAAAGATGTGGTGCTGGATTATGTAAAACATCAGGCTATATTTCTCATGGTTTCCCGATATAGTCGAGAACGAAGAAAGCTCTGTCAAACACTGGCGGATCCTGGTCGGTGACCACCATATCTAAGTCCCGCATCGGAATTCCCCACCACACCCTCTTCTTTTGAAGATCCTGGATCCACGTTGTGAAACCACTGACTAGTTCACCGTTGTCTGATGCCTGACGGAGTCTGTATGTCTACACAGTAGCCTGTATTACCATAAAGCCGACACGTCCGCCAAGGCCGTTACGCCCCGTGTGTGTGGTCTGTGGTCCGTGCTTCCCTGTTCGCACGTTGGGTGCCTGGGGGCCCGTCATAACGCGCCCATCGCACCGGTGTCAGGGTCCTGAAGGTTTGCACGGAACGTTATGATCGTATCTGCCTGGCGCAGACTGACGCCAGCAGAGTTGCAGGAAGCTTCCATTGATGTCTTGAAAACCGAACTGCCAGTCTTCCTGGTGTCTTTTGTCAGGCACGACCACGTTATGCTACTAAGTTAAACATTATAGCCAACCGCTGTCTGCTGCACGAGCTTTGTTCAGTGTTCATAGACAGGCTCGGTGGGGGTTGGGCTGACGTTGGCTGGGTTTGGGGGTGTCACGTGTTTCTTGTCCGGCCTCAGTAACATTAAGCTAAGAAAAAAATAATTAAGAAAATGCCACTGTAGGACCGCTTATTTCTTACACTAGCTTGATAGCCATGCTCGTTGAGCTTGCTCATAAATTTGGAGTCCCACTTGATTAGACATTCGCGCCAGCCGCTCTCCCGGGCCGGCCCTGTGGCACGGCCTTACAGACAACTCTTACTCACGTGACCGGTAGTTACGTCATTGTTAAAAACTACTGGGTCAGGAACAAAGCTTCCCGCAAATTTCACGATTTTGACAAACTGTGAAATTATTTATAATTTCTTTCAATTTAATCATTTACGAGAATAAAACATAAAAATAACGAGCCTTGCGTATGTAATGTGGTAAATTAATCAATGTAATATTTTGAGAAAAAAGAAGATAACTGAGTGCGACCTCTTTCCTTTACCAGGCTGGGTCCTAGCCCCAGTTCTGTGGCTGTATGACGGGCAAAAATCTGACAGGGCCCGTCTACAGCCAGAGAGCCAAGCTAGCCTGTGGCCGCGGAACGCCTTGGGTTGCCGTCTCACCGCATCTCTGGGAAACTAAGCAACACTCACCGCCAAAGCCAGTATTTTTTAACTCCATAGATGTTATGTTTTTGGGTAGCACCGTTGATATCTTTCAACAGACTCGATGTTCCATGACATGTCCATCTTTTCCCACACAACAAATTTCGAATCGCCCGCTCACTCGCCGCTTGTCTTGGCGGAAGTTGTTAACTGCTCGCGTCGCGCGTCTGTCCCACGTAACCGCCAACACAAACGGTGCTTGGGTCACAAAAGGTTTTAGAAGGTTGTTTAGGTTGAATTTTGTATTTTCGATACACAATTTGAAAAATATAGACATTCTGTTGTCGTACGATCATAATGGAAGGGTTACGCGAAAACATATTTCAATACAGCACGGGGTCAAAGTTCAAAGTGCTTCACGCCTTTGACCTCGATCGAACTCGAAAACATAGTTCGAAAGAAATGTGGCCTATAATTAATCAAAATGGAATGAACTCATGCGGTGCGGTACCAGTACCTTAGTGAATGCTAAACAGTGATGTACTTCGAGTACATTCAGTTTCAATTTTCGCGTATGAAAGATAATTCTAATGGTTAAATTTGAAGTGGGATAGAGCGACTATAGTTTAAGCGGAATGCCCCCTGCCGGGAGATCCGTGTCGTGCGTAACGACCAATTGCCAGCATGAACTAAGCGGTCACCGCCACGAACGGTTTTCGCAGATGGTTACTTATTTATTTTTGGGATTGGAATAATCTACACTTTAGATCTTCACTTTCTTTAGACGCTATCCGAGCAAGACCATTGGAGTGAGTATGATCCACTCCTTTGTCTTCGGTCATTGTCAATGAAGTGGATTAAGCGTTGACATGATCTCTTGGGACTTGGGTTCAAACAGGACAAGCCGCCATGAATGAGCTCCTGCATAGTCCCCCAGAGACGTCAACACATCTTTAAAGGAATATTAATGAGATTATTGCACGAAGCACAGAGGCATAAAACAGTTTCCGTTGGATTGTTTAGCCTGGCTGAACACATGTACCACGCGGGGTTTCCCATTCATCAGCTGGGAGCAATGACAGGCCTCCCAGGCCAGAGAGAACAGCCCCTTAATAAGCCAGGCTGAGATAAACTAGTGGACCACAAGTGTCGAACCAGCATTCTTGTAACGTTAGCGTTCCGTTAACCCTGAAAGAGGAAGTAACAAACTTGTTGCAGAACGTTTAAAGTGGGTTTCTTTATTCCTCCCTCTCACTCGTCTGTTCTGGCGAGCGAATTCCACGCGGAGGAAAAAGTCGTAGCGCGATGGAAGCAAAAACCAATTGTTTATTGTATCTTAGGCGGCCGGAGACCAGAGCGAGTTAGGCAAGGCAAGTATTTACCATCGGTAGACTTAATGGAAAACCGAGCATAACAGGCCGTGCATAACAGGCAGGGCATAACATGCCAAGCATAGCAGACAGAGCATAACAGGCAGAGCAACACAGGCAGGGTATAGCAGGAAAAGCACAGCAGGCAGGGTATAGCAGGAAAAGCATAACAGGCAGGGTATAGCAGGCAGAGCATAACAGACAAAGCATAACTTCACAAACCTAACATCACAGACATTTTATCTCAGACCTAACAAGACAGACATAAAATCTCAGACGTAGCATCACAGACCTAACATCACAGACCTAACATCACAGACCTAACATCACAGACCTAACATCATAGACCTAACATCATAGACCTAACATCATAGACCTAACATAACAGACCTAACATCATAGACCTAACATCGCACACCTAACATCATAGACCAAACATCATAGACCTAACATCACAGACCTAACATAACAGACCTAACATCATAGACGTAACATCGTAGACCTAACATCATAGACCTAACATCGCCCACCTAACATCACAAAGCTAACTTCACAGACCTAACATCATAGACCTAACATCATAGACCTAATATCATAGACCTAACATCATAGACCTAACATCAGAGACCAAACATAACAGACCTAACATAACAGACCTAACATCATAGACCTAACATCATAGACCTAACATCATAGACCTAACATCATAGACCTAACATCGCAGACCTAACATCACAAAGCTAACTTCACAGACCTAACATCATAGACCTAACATCGCACACCTAACATCACAAAGCGAACTTCACAGACCTAACATCATAGACCTAACATCATAGACCTAACATCACAGACCTACATAACAGACTTAACATCATAGACCTAACATCATAGACCTAACATCACAGACCTAACATCATAGATCTAACATCACAGACCTAACATAACAGACCTAACATCATAGACCTAACATCGCACACCTAACATAACAGACGCGGGAGAGGAGAGGGATTAGGTGACGGGGGGATGAGGGGTAGCGATGTGGGGGCTGGGGGTAAGCAGCAGTCTGCAGTAGAGAAGGGTATAGTAACAGTGCTCGATATAAGTAATCAAGGCCTGGGGTATCAATTGGGGTTTGGTAACAGGGGTTTGGAAAGAACAACGCGTGAGGGTGAATTAGGGATATCGACGGGTTGAGGGTGGGTGTGGGTGGGTGTGTGTGTGGACAGGTTGGGGGGGGGAGGGAAACAAGCGACCGGTCACATGATAAAGACATTGTAGTGCAGGGGCATTGGGGGGGGCATGGGTGGTATCGCAGCCTACTTGGAGTGAGCCTGCTGGCACAGCGACCACCCATCCACAGTCCCCTGTGGCTATTAAGACCCCTATCGAGAGGTGTACCAGTAACTGATGCCTCCGTCTGGTGGCTCAATGCTTCAATAGCCAATCGGTTCACTTAAAGCGAATATCATTTATGACTTTTATACAACCGTCTGTGTACCCCCTCCCCCCCCCCCCCCATCCTCCACCCCATCCCCCAGGACGTCCCTTCCCCATTGTTCATTGCCCGCTGTCCCTCCCCTTACCCTTGGCCCTATCTACACTCCCCCCCCCCTTATCCCGCCCCCTCCCCCCCCTCCCCTTCCCCCTCCTTTGCCCCTCCCCCTCTTCCCCTCCCCCTCTCCCATCATTGGTCGCATATTGATGACATATGTTTCATCTTCACTGATCTTGAACTAATTTGGTGTTGACATCTGGCTGCTGATGTCTTGTCCAATCTCTGGAGGTAGGCGATGTCTTTATTATCATCGAGTTCCGTCGCTCGCAGCAGCTGAACGGTTCAGCTACCAGCCGAAGACTGCACAACAGACCCAGTACAGGGAGGATGGTGGGGGGCTGGGGGGAGGGGGGAGAGGTACTGTAATAAACAAACATCTTCTGGAGAGTCCAAGGGGCGAGGTTCAGGGGAGTGGATCCGGACTGGGTGGGGGCTTGGCTTGGGTGAAGGGATACGGGCGGAGGCGGGTCTTAGGGGAATGGGTGGGGTGGGGTGGAGTGGGGGTGTAGCCACCGGTTCAGGGTGAGCGATAATACCAGGGGAAGTCGTGCGTTCAGCTGCCTTCTGGCTGAGAGAGAGAGAGAGACTCGCCCTACCAATGCACCCACGTCAGAGACAAGGATCATCCACCCCCTCCTCCTTCCTCCCTACCAGCCTTCACCACCACCACCACCACAGCCACCATCCCTCTATTCGCTCCCACCACATCACAGCACCACTTACTCACAACCCCCCCCCCCCACCTCAGCTCTTGGTGGACCTCGCCACTGACGTCGTAACCACACTGAGCCGGCTCCACACCCCACAGAGATCTCCGTGAGAGGGCGCTGTAATCAACAAGACACACCGATAACCATCTTACGCGTCCGGGATCGCACCACGGTGGGCTTCCTGGGCAGGCTTAGACCAGACGTGTGGCGCCCCCTGCCGGACCACCACCTCATCACCTCCCACATTTGGAGTCGTCACGACATGCTTCATTCATACTGACGTCAGATCAAATCGGGAAAAGTAATACATGAGCAACAAAGGTATGACTAGTTCGTCGTAGTGCCGCAGCACGCCATGTGACGCTGCATAACCAATAGCGACGGCCATCTTGTTAATTCACGATGATGCACCGGAAGTGAACTATGTCCTCGAGGATGGCGTTGAGACCCGTTGCATTATGGGATAGCAGATATGGCGCGCTCAAGGGATCGGCTCTTGTCTCCATGGATACGTGTCCCGTGTCGCTGGTTCTCATAACGCCCCCCAGGGTGTTATCGTGGGCGGTGTTTCATTTCAGTTTGCGAATGGTCGATCCGTGTTATCGCTATGTCTTATGTTATACTCATGGACCCGTCCGCAACAGAAGGCTAGCGGCCAACAGTGCGGAACCCGCAGTTTGCCTTTAATGACCGTGTCTATCTAAACACCGAGAGAAGCCAAAGCACTCCATCAAATTGGTTGATACGGGCAGTTGAGGAATTTATACTGTATGCGTCGTCCATGATGAGTATGCATGTTAATATCACTGGTATGTTCATATTCCGCATGTTAAGTTACTAAAGTAATGATTCACAAACTAATGCTAATAATTCCGCATTTGGCGCCCATGCACCCCCCCCCCACCCCCCCATCCCCACCCGCCAAATAACCGTCTTCTTACGCCAACTGATTCCCATTGCATGTAACACTGGGAACGTGCTTCCGGTCGATGGACCACTCTCCAACTAGATGGCGCTGCTTACATTCCTTATAGACAGTGTTTATTCCAATGGCCAACAGTTTAACATTGTTCCCCACTTGTCGATTGATTTACATCGATCAATCTGGCCATGGCGGAGTGGCAAACCACTCAGTCGTTATCATTTTACCACTTTTCCTCACCACGTTGCGTGGCTGATGACGTTATCATCCCATGCTTCCTGTTTGTCTCACCGACATGTTTATGGGCTGTGGACGACTGACTGGAGGTCGGGGTGTTGTGTATATACGCGGCTCTCAATCAACCCCAACGGCTCCTAACTTATTTATCCCTCTTACATCGGTAGACGCGTGGCGTTACTATAGTGATATGGGTGGCATTAAGGGACCCCCAACCCCCCGGGGGGAAACCCCTCATGGGGGTCTGCCCTGCTCATACACAGCTAATACGATACTGGGGTAAAAAGTATTGGCATTTTAAGCCATTTTCGCGCCCACATGGTGATACAGGGGTGGAGCCACGTCCGGCTCTATTCATTAAAGCTTTGCTAAAATGCCTGCCGTCAGTGGCGCCTCCTACTGTGGGATTGAAATGCGGTGCCATCCGGTGCAGGCAATCGGACCAAGTGGTCTGGTGTCTCCCTCACCGCCCGGGGGGAGTGCAGCTCACCCTCGTATTATTCATCATTGTTAGTGCGTGACTAAGATTCCTGGATTTCAACACTTTGTCCCTTTTAATGGCTACACTAGAAAACAACTTTGATGTACGACTATTTCCTGGATGAACTGCTAAAGCGGCGGAAGGTTACGTCCCCCCAGGATCCCCCTCTCTCCACCCACGTCCCCCCGGGGTCCCCCTCTCTCCACCCACGTACCCCCGGATCCCCCTCTCTCAACCCACATCCCCCCGGGATCCCCCTCTCTCCACCCACGTCCCCCCGGGATCCCCCTCTCTCCACCCACGTCCCCCCGGATCCCCCTCTCTCAACCCACATCCCCCCGGGATCCCCCTCTCTCCACCCACGTACCCCCGGGATCCCCCTCCCTCCACCCATGCCCTCCCGGGATCCCCCTCTCTCCACCCACGTCCCCCCGGGATCCCCCTCTCTCCACCCATGTTCCCCCGGGAGCCCCCTCTCTCCACCCACGTCCCCCAGGCTCCCTCACTCTCCACCCACGTCCCCCCAGGATCCCCCTCTCTCCACCCACGTCTCCCCGGGATCCCCCTCTCTCCACCCACGTCCCCCCGGAATCCCCCTCTCTCCACCCACGTCCCCCCGGGATCCCCCTCTCTCCACCCACGTCCCCCCGTGATCCCCCTCTCTCCACCCACGTCCCCCCGGGATCCCTGTCTCTCCACCCACGTCCCCCCGGGATCCCCCTCTCTCCACCCACGTCCCCCCGAGATCCCCCTCTCTCCACCCACGTCCCCCCGGGATCCCCCTCTCTCCACCCATGTCCCCCCGGGATCCCCTTCTCTCCACCCACGTCCCCCCGGGATCCCCTCTCTCCACCCACGTCCCCCCGGGATCCCCCTCTCTCCACCCACGTCCCCCCGGGATCCCCCTCTCTCCACCCACGTCCCCCCGGGATCCCCCTCTCTCCACCCACGTCCCCCCGTGATCCCCCTCTCTCCACCCACGTCCCCCCGGGATCCCTGTCTCTCCACCCACGTCCCCCCGGGATCCCCCTCTCTCCACCCACGTCCCCCCGGGATCCCCCTCTCTCCACCCACGTCCCCCCGGGATCCCTCACTCCACCCACGTCCCCCCGGGATCCCCCTCTCTCCACCCATGTCCCCCCGAGATCCCCCTCTCTCCACCCACGTCCCCCCGGGATCCCCCTCTCTCCACCCATGTCCCCCCGGGATCCCCTTCTCTCCACCCACGTCCCCCCGGGATCCCCTCTCTCCACCCACGTCCCCCCGGGATCCCCCTCTCTCCACCCACGTCCCCCCGGGATCCCTCACTCCACCCACGTCCCCCCGGGATCCCCCTCTCTCCACCCATGTCCCCCCGAGATCCCCCTCTCTCCACCCACGTCCCCCCGGGATCCCCCTCTCTCCACCCATGTCCCCCCGGGATCCCCTTCTCTCCACCCACGTCCCCCCGGGATCCCCTCTCTCCACCCACGTCCCCCCGGGATCCCCCTCTCTCCACCCACGTCCCCTCGGGATCCCCCTCACTCCACCCATGTCCCCCCGGGATCCCCCTCTCCACCCACGTCCCCCCGGGATCCTCCTCACTCCACCCACGTCCCCCCGGGATCCCCCTCTCCACCCACGTCCCCGCGGGATCCCCCTCTCCACCCACGTCACCCCGGGATCCCCTCTCTCCACCCACGTCCCCCCGGGATCCCCCTCTCTCCACCCACGTCCCCCGGGATCCCCCTCTCTCCACCCACGTCCCCCCGGGGATCCCCCTCTCTTCACCCATGTCCCCCCGGGATCCCCCTTTCTCCACCCACGTTCTTGGTCTGTTTACCAACCGGTGCCAGGATGTATATTCATGTTGTGGCCGTGATGGCTACATTAGACATAACTCCCCCGCCGTTGGTGGATCTGAATTGACTGGGCATCCCCCCGGGGTCCCCTTCTCTCCACCCACGTCCCCCCGGGATTCCCTCTGTCCACCCACGTCCCCCCGGGATCCCCCTCTCTCCACCCACGTCCCCCCGGGATCCCTCTCTCCACCCACGTCCCTCCGGGATCCCCCTTTCTTCACCCACGTCCCCTCGGGATCCCCCTCACTCCACCCACGTCCCCCCGGGATCCCCCTCTCCACCCACGTCCCCCCGGGATCCTCCTCACTCCACCTACGTCCCCCCGGGATCCCCCTCTCCACCCACGTCCCCCCGGGATCCCCCTCTCCACCCACTTCCCCCCGGGATCCCCCTCTCCACCCACTTCCCCCCGGGATCCCCTTCTCTCCACCCACGTCCCCCCGGGATTCCCTCTGTCCACCCACGTCCCCCCGGGATCCCCCTCTCTCCACCCACGTCCCCCCGGGATCCCTCTCTCCACCCACGTCCCTCCGGGATCCCCCTTTCTTCACCCACGTCCCCTCGGGATCCCCCTCACTCCACCCACGTCCCCCCGGGATCCCCCTCTCCACCCACGTCCCCCCGGGATCCTCCTCACTCCACCTACGTCCCCCCGGGATCCCCCTCTCCACCCACGTCCCCCCGGGATCCCCCTCTCCACCCACTTCCCCCCGGGATCCCCCTCTCCACCCACGTCCCCCCGGGATCCCCCTCTCTCCACCCACGTCCCCCCGGGATCCCCCTCTCTCCACCCACGTCCCCCCGGGATCCCCCTCTCTCCACCCACGTCCCCCCGGGATCCCCCTCTCTCCACCCACGTCCCCCCGGGATTCCCCTCTCTCCACCTACGTCCCCCCGGGATCCCCCTCTCTCCACCCACGTCCCCCCGGGATCCCCCTCACTCCACCCACTTCCCCCGGGATCCCCTCTCTCCACCCACGTCCCCCCGGGATCCCCCTCTCTCCACATACGTCCCCCCGGGATCCCCCTCTCTCCACCCACGTCCCCGCGGGATCCCCCTCTCCACCCACGTCACCCCGGGATCCCCTCTCTCCACCCACGTCCCCCCGGGATCCCCCTCTCTTCACCCACGTCCCCCGGGATCCCCCTCTCTCCACCCACGTCCCCCCGGGGATCCCCCTCTCCTCACCCATGTCCCCCCGGGATCCCCCTTTCTCCACCCACGTTCTTGGTCTGTTTACCAACCGGTGCCAGGATGTATATTCATGTTGTGGCCGTGATCCCCCGCCGTTGGTGGATCTGAATTGACTGGGCATCCCGCCGGGATCCCCCTCTCTCCACCCACGTCCCCCCGGGATTCCCTATCTCCACCCACGTCCCCCCGGGATCCCCCTCTCTCCACCCACGTCCCCCCGGGATCCCCCTCTCTCCACCCACGTCCCCCCGGGATCCCCCTCTCTCCACCCACGTCCCCGCGGGATCCCCCTCTCTCCACCCATGTTCCCCCGGAATCCCCCTCTCCACCCACGTCCCCCCGGGATCCCCCTCTCTCCACCCACGTCCCCCCGGGATCCCCCTCTCTCCACCCACGTCCCCCCGGGATTCCCTCTCTCCACCCACGTCCCCGCGGGAACCCCCTCTCCACCCACGTCACCCCGGGATCCCCTCTCTCCACCCACGTCCCCCCGGGATCCCCCTCTCAGCCACGTCCCCCGGGATCCCCCTCTCTCCACCCACGTCCCCCCGGGGATCCCCCTCTCTTCACCCATGTCCCCCCGGGATCCCCCTTTCTCCACCCACGTTCTTGGTCTGTTTACCAACCGGTGCCAGGATGTATATTCATGTTGTGGCCGTGATGGCTACATTAGACATAACTCCCCCGCCGTTGGTGGATCTGAATTGACTGGGCATGGCGGATCTGCAGCCGTCTAAGCGATCTCAGTTCGCATTTATCTCAGCAGCAAAAAACAAACAGGATTGTTGCAGCTGCGGGGGTTAAGATTTGGAAAGGACTGGGTCAGGATGCAGGCACAGTTCTGAGGAAATTTATGAAGCCGAGCGAGGGCCTTCTCCAAGGCGAGACTTGGAGAGCGAGACTTTGGGGGCGAGACTTGATGGAGTAGGGGGTGGAGAGAGGGGGGGGGGGGTGAGCTTCCTCCTCCCCCATTGAGAACTCGGCTTAAAAAGCCATAAAAGTCGCAAATTAGTCCCGCTTATCGCCTCTTGACCTTCCGGCGGAGATGATCCCGGTCCCTCCACATCCTTGTGTTCCGGATCATCCTGGCTACGTCACCGTGACGTCACTGTAGCCAAGCGCTCGGGACGTTATCGCGGGCGAGTCGGAATTTAAGAGATCTGGATTAGCAGGACTTGTGGCTAGGCTGTAGCATGGAGGGCCAAGTCCAGCGCCAGCTACAATTGGAGGGAACTGGGTACAAAGTAAGGCGGCACCGAGAACCCGGAAGAAAGGAGAACCTGGCTGCTGCATGCTTCCGTGTTTTAGTACTACTGACATACTGAGGTTATATACTTCCTTATTTTACTACTGTTGATACCGACGTCATATTTCCGTTTTGTATTACTACTAACACCGAGGTCATGTACTTTCGTATTTTATTACTACCGACACAGGGTTCATACTTTAGTTTTTGTAAGCTACTGAAAATGCAATTATATTCCGCACTTTTCGTATTACCGGTTCGAAATAGTTGTAAGAGCTGAATCTACGTCAGTGTTTCGATTTCTTTTCTTTATTCTCGTTGGAAGGAATGCAAAGAATGGAAGCTGGTGAACAGACAAAACAGAGAAACTTAGTGTAAAAATCACCATTTTATTATAGCTTAGTTAGTAGAAATAAAATGTCGCCTTAATTAATCAGCGAATGTATTATGGGCGCTCTCTCTCTCAGTCTCTGTTCTTCTCAATAAGTGGCGGTAGGGTGCAGAGTAGAGTTGTCGAGATTGAAATGAGCGCGACGCCCCGGAAAATGTCAAGTTCCTCTGTAAAAGCTTCACCGAAAACGCATTTCTCCATAGCAAGTATACTCGGGAGTGCAT
Source organism: Arenicola marina (assembly GCA_964019135.1). Lineage (NCBI taxonomy): Eukaryota > Metazoa > Annelida > Polychaeta > Arenicolidae > Arenicola > Arenicola marina. The sequence goes on along the minus strand of OZ025265.1, from coordinate 1,993,066 downwards.
TCCTTTGCAGAAACTGTATTCCTTCGCCAGGAGTCCCCTATGCCCATATTGTTGACAAGTCGTATCTACTCATAATTGATATTTCGCCAAGCTACACTACGTTCTACTGCTTCTGGAGATTAAATTCGTTGAGATTATGTTCATTTGCAAAACAGCAATTGCATAAACGCCGCATGGTTACACTCTCAATTTCATTCGTACGACCTTCAAATGTCATTGCGTCATTTAGGCAATAATGTCCCCCACCCAACGACAATCATTTCTTGAAGGTTGCTATTTGCTATATCCCGTGGTGTGTCACAGTCGGGCCGGGGGCTCCCTATTCACACACCGAATAGCGAGATCATTATCTGGATGGCTGTCCCGCGGTGCTGGAATGCTCTTTGCATTGCCATCTAGATACAAGGCACCACGGCCATAGACTCAGCCTTAAGTGGATTCCCTTCACGCCCATCGACACTGCTTCCGCCAGGCCCCGCCCCCCTCCCCGCTCCTACCCCACGCCCCGCACCATGGAACCCCCTCCTCCCCATCCTCTCCAAACGCACGCCCCTTGACCACTTTCCATACTGTCTCGAAACTCTCGCGAGACTCTCGTGCCGGCGCCCTCCTCTCGCGCGAGTCCGACAATTGTCACCTTTGCGACACTGCTATACTCAATGCATGCGCCATTTACATAATTTATGCATATATATATATATACGTGTTCTTATATAGTCTGTCTGCGAGTCAGTACGCCGCAAGCAGCACGAGGCTTGCTGAACCCCGTACACACGCCGGACAGATTGTACCTTTGAATTTCACCTTGAATCTGGAAGCCAGCGTTAAGGCGAAGAGCGAGCGCGAACAAGCGCGTCAAGCAGTGGAAGCAATTACTCGGATGACGTTAGCACTCTGCCCTTGGTTACTGGCCGGGGGGCGACCTGCAACAGTAACTAACAGCCATGGTGCTGCTATTTCAGTGTGTGTGATGATGTCCAGTCTGGTTAACCAAGGGGGGGTAGCGCTGTCAGCATGTTGGCTCACTGATTGCTGAGGCAGCGCTGTCAGCATGTTGGCTGTCACTCACTGATTGCTGAGGCAGCGCTGTCAGCATGTTGGCTGTCACTCACTGATTGCTGAGGTAGCGCTGTCAGCATGTTGGCTGTCACTCACTGATTGCTGAGGCAGCGCTGTCAGCATGTTGGCTGTCACTCACTGATTGCTGAGGTAGCGCTGTCAGCATGTTGGCTGTCACTCACTGATTGCTGAGGTAGCGCTGTCAGCATGTTGGCTGTCACTCACTGATTGCTGAGGCAGCGCTGTCAGCATGTTGGCTGTCACTCACTGATTGCTGAGGTAGCGCTGTCAGCATGTTGGCTGTCACTCACTGATTGCTGAGGCAGCGCTCTCAGCATGTTGGCTGTCACTCACTGATTGCTGAGGCAGCGCTGTCAGCATGTTGGCTGTCACTCACTGATTGCTGAGGTAGCGCTGTCAGCATGTTGGCTGTCACTCACTGATTGCTGAGGCAGCGCTGTCAGCATGTTGGCTGTCACTCACTGATGGCTGAGGCAGGACGACCTTAATTATTACACAGTGTTGGTTATGGGCACAGTGCTCTTTAATAATCCACAGCGCTGTATATTTGTGTATTGTTCTGGGTATAGTTATAGTGAAAGGATCATTGGACCTTCGCTAATCATGTCACTAACGCCTGCAATGATGCATACTGAGCTGCATGGATAAGGGATCAGTCTCCGGGACATGTTTGTCCCCCCCGCTTCGCTAACGGACGCTGCATGTGTTTGTATTACGACACGGGCAGACCAGTTCTCGGGGCATGTGATTGTTTGAATTATACATATATACATTGTGGCATTGCTGATGGACGTCATGTGACCGCGTATTGACCATTGTCTGTGTTATAGGAAACGGCATCTAATGTAAGCCTTGGTTCCAATCATGGATATAGCCAGCACCACGCTGGTGTAAAATAAGTCGAACACACACATTGGAAATATGTGATGTCTGACACCACGGTGCGACGCTTGTGACATTTGACATACGGGTCTCACTACGCCATGTAATCGTGACACCACGTCGGAAGGATTGAAGGCAATAATAAAGTTTGCACCATCGTCTTCACATTGGCGCCGGGTTGACGCCACGTTAGCACAACGCTGACGCCACGCTAACGCCACGCTGACGCCACGCTGAAGCCACGCTAACGCCACGCTGACGCCACGCTGAAGCCACGCTAACGCCACGCTGACGCCACGCGGACGCCACGCTGGCGCCACGCTGACGCCACGCTGAAGCCACGCTAACGCCACGCTGACGCCACGCTGACGCCACGCTGACGCCACGCTGACGCCACGCTGACGTCACGCTGACGCCACGTTGACGCCGCGTTGGCACCACTTTGAGACCACCTTCTTGGCACACTGGCGCCCCAGTGGCGCCGCAACCCGGGAGAACGCCACCGGGCAGGAGAATGGAACGGGAAGATGGCGGATGAAGCCAGCATGTTACTCCGAGACGCCGTGCACGGCGGGCAACCGCAAATATTTATGTCAAAACGGTCCAAGAACATCGTGATAAGACTTCCCGGTGGAGACTATTATGAAGGTATTTGTGTTTGAATGGGGAATATCGAATTTGTTTTCCCAACCTGCTGCAACCGTTCCCTTGGTACAGCTCGGCTAGAGAGCTGTGAAAACAACAGCCCTCCGTCGTCAGCCCTGTCCCCTGACAACAACCCCCCTCCATCCACAGCCCTGACCCCTGGCAACAACTTCCCTCCATCTACAGCCCTGACCCTGACAACGACAACCCTCCATCCACAGCCCTGGCCCCGACAACAACAATCCTTCATCCTCAGCCCTGACCCTGACAACAACCCTCCTCCGTCCTCAGCCCTGACCCCTGGCAACAACCCCCCTCCATCTACAGCCCTGACCCTGACAACGACAACCCTCCATCCACAGCCCTGGCCCTGACAACAACAATCCTTCATCCTCAGCCCTGGCCCTGACAACAACCCCCCTCCATCCTCAGCCCTGACCCCTGGCAACAACCCCCCTCCATCTACAGCCCTGACCCTGACAACAACCCCCCTCCATCGACAGCGCTGACCCCTGGCAACAACTTCCCTCCATCTACAGCCCTGACCCTGACAACGACAACCCTCCATCCACAGCCCTGGCCCCGACAACAACAATCCTTCATCCTCAGCCCTGACCCTGACAACAACCCTCCTCCGTCCTCAGCCCTGACCCCTGGCAACAACCCCCCTCCATCTACAGCCCTGACCCTGATAACGACAACCCTCCATCCACAGCCCTGGCCCTGACAACAACAATCCTTCATCCTCAGCCCTGGCCCTGACAACAACCCCCCTCCATCCTCAGCCCTGACCCCTGGCAACAACCCCCCTCCATCTACAGCCCTGACCCTGACAACAACCCCCCTCCATCCACAGCCCTGACCCCTGGCAACAACTTCCCTCCATCTACAGCCCTGACCCTGACAACGACAACCCTCCATCCACAGCCCTGGCCCCGACAACAACAATCCTTCATCCTCAGCCCTGACCCTGACAACAACCCTCCTCCATCCTCAGCCCTGACCCCTGGCAACAACCCCCCTCCATCTACAGCCCTGGCCCTGACAACAACAATCCTTTATCCTCAGCCCTGACCCTGACAACAACCCTCCTCCATCCTCAGCCCTGACCCCTGGCAACAACCCCCCTCCATCTACAGCCCTGACCCTGACAACGACAACCCTCCATCCACAGCCCTGGCCCTGACAACAACAATCCTTCATCCTCAGCCCTGGCCCTGACAACAACCCCCCTCCATCCTCAGCCCTGACCCCTGGCAACAACCCCCCTCCATCTACAGCCCTGACCCTGACAACGACAACCCTCCATCCACAGCCCTGGCCCTGACAACAACCCCCCTCCATCCTCAGCCCTGACCCCTGGCAACAACCCCCCTCCATCTACAGCCCTGACCCTGACAACGACAACCCTCCATCCACAGCCCTGGCCCTGACAACAACAATCCTTCATCCTCAGCCCTGGCCCTGACAACAACCCTCCTCCATCCTCAGCCCTGACCCCTGGCAACAACCCCCCTCCATCTACAGCCCTGACCCTGACAACGACAACCCTCCATCCACAGCCCGGGCCCTGACAACAACAATCCTTCATCCTCAGCCCTGGCCCTGACAACAACCCTCCTCCATCCTCAGCCCTGACCCCTGGCAACAACCCCCCTCCATCTACAGCCCTGACCCTGACAACGACAACCCTCCATCTACAGCCCTGACCTTGACAACAACAACCCTCCATCCTCAGCTCTGACCTTGACAACGACAACCCTCCATCCACAGCCCTGACCCTGACAACAAAAACCCTCCATCCTCAGCTCTGACCTTGACAACAAGCCCCCTCCATCCTCAGCCCTACCCCTGACAACAACCCCCTTCCATCCTAAGCCCTAACTATGACAACAACAATCCTCCATCCTCAGCCCTGGCCCTGGCAACAACAACCCTCCATCCTCAGCTCTGACCTTGACAACGACAACCCTCCATCTACAGCCCTGACCTTGACAACAACAACCCTCCATCCTCAGCTCTGACCTTGACAACGACAACCCTCCATCTACAGCCCTGACCCTGACAACAACAACCCTACATCCTCAGCTCAGACCTTGACAACAAGCCCCCTCCATCCTCAGCCCTGACCCTGACAACACCCCCCTTCCATCCTCAGCCCTAACTATGACAACAACAATCCTCCATCTTCAGCCCTGGCCCTGACAACAACAACCCTCCATCCACAGCCCTGACCCTGACAACAACTCGACTCCATCCTCACCCCTGACCCTGACAACAACTCGAATCCATCCTCGGCCCTGGCGCTGGCTACAACCCCCCTTCACCCACCCCCCCCCCCCGCCCCCATCCTCCAGCCATCCAAATCTATCGTAAAACTAGGCGGACTCGCCATGTTTCCGGTTGGATAGACATGGATCACTTTGAATGTCAGCTCCCATCTTCCGGATCCCCGCTGTACAGAGCACCGAGACGGTCATGATGGTTATGTAAACATCTACAGGTGCCCCGCCCCCTTTCCTCTCGTTCCACCCCCACACCTACCCCAACCAAGCCCCACGCCCATCCACCGCTACACCCATCCACCCCCACACCTACCCCACGACCATCCACCCCACACCTCCCCACACCAGCTACGCGCCCATCCACTCCCACACCTACCCAACACCTACCCCACACCAGCCACGCGCCCATCCACTCCCACACCTACCCTACACCTACCCCACACCAGCCACGCGGCCATCCACTCCCACACCTACCCTACACCTACCCCACACCAGCCACGCGCCCATCCACTCCCACACCTACCCTACACCTACCCCACACCAGCTACGCGCCCATCCACTCCCACACCTACCCTACACCTACCCCACACCAGCCACGCGCCCATCCACTCCCACACCTACCCTACACCTACCCCACACCAGCCACGCGCCCATCCACTCCCACACCTACCCTACACCTACCCCACACCAGCCACGCGCCCATCCACTCCCACACCTACCCTACACCTACCCCACACCAGCCACGCGCCCATCCACTCCCACACCTACCCTACACCTACCCCACACCAGCCACGCGCCCATCCACTCCCACACCTACCCTACACCTACCCCACACCAGCCACGCGCCCATCCACTCCCACACCTACCCTACACCTACCCCACACCAGCCACGCGCCCATCCACTCCCACACCTACCCTACACCTACCCCACACCAGCCACGCGCCCATCCACTCCCACACCTACCCTACACCTACCCCACACCAGCCACGCGCCCATCCACTCCCACACCTACCCTACACCTACCCCATACCAGCCACGCGCCCATCCACCTCCACACCTACCCTACACCTACCCCACACCAGCCACGCGCCCATCCACTCCCACACCTACCCTACACCTACCCCACACCAGCCACGCGCCCATCCACTCCCACACCTACCCTACACCTACCCCACACCAGCCACGCGCCCATCCACTCCCACACCTACCCTACACCTACCCCACACCAGCCACGCGCCCATCCACTCCCACACCTACCCTACACCTACCCCACACCAGCCACGCGCCCATCCACTCCCACACCTACCCTACACCTACCCCACACCAGCCACGCGGCCATCCACTCCCACACCTACCCTACACCTACCCCACACCAGCCACGCGCCCATCCACTCCCACACCTACCCTACACCTACCCCACACCAGCTACGCGCCCATCCACCCCCACACCTACCCTACACCTACCCCACACCAGCCACGCGCCCATCCACTCCCACACCTACCCTACACCTACCCCACACCAGCCACGCGCCCATCCACTCCCACACCTACCCTACACCTACCCCACACCAGCCACGCGCCCATCCACTCCTACACCTACCCCACACCATCCACCTCCACACCTACCCCACACCATCCACCTCCACACCTACCCCCACACCAGCCACCTCCACACCTACCCCCACACCAGCCACCTCCACACCTACCCCCACACCAGCCACCTCCACACCTACCCCCACACCAGCCACCTCCACACCTACCCCCACGTCTGCCACCTCCACACCTACCCCCACACCATCCACCTCCACACCTACCCCCACACCAGCCACCTCCACACCTACCCCCACACCAGCCACCTCCACACCTACCCCTCAACCAGCCACCTCCACACCTACCCCTACACCAGCCACCTCCACACCTACCCCCACATCTGCCACACACCAGACTGACACCCATCCATTCCACACCTACTCCACGCCCACTCCCTCGTCCCAGCGCTCTGGAGGAAGGGTAACTCTTCTCAGGTGGAAGGGTAAATCTTAAGAAGTGTAAATAATGATCCGAGACCTTTCTTATTTTCCGATTTGCGGTTTGCTTCGCTAGACATGGGATCCCTATGGACTTGTTTCTAAACGGACTGATGAGAAACAGTGCTGCTCCTCCGATAGGAACATTCCGTGTTGATGGTCCAGACGCCAGCTTGGACGAACCACGTGTTACCAATAGCGTAAAATTTCGCGGGGAAGATGCGCAGATATCATAAAAGTGCTTACACTTGTGCGCAGTGGGAACCAATCAGCGACGCTCTGAACCACAGTGTATTAATGGCAGGTATCGACTTTCTGACCCCACCCCTATTATCGCTCAGCCAAAATCGCTCAGCCAAAGATGATAGGAAAAAAATATATCTTGTGTGGGCGATAATAGGGATCGGGTCAACAAATGCACAATGAACTAGAATTTCGCCACTAGTGCACTTTGACCTCAACATTCATCCGCATTTCGAGACGTCAGCTCATGCCGTGGGTCCCCTTGTGTTGTGTACATTACCTGAAAGACGAAACCGGAAGTGGTAACAATGGCTGTGTCACGTGGTCAGTACGTCTCACCTTGTGCTACCGGATAACGTTCTGATATAGCATTCTATTGTTACTTGTTTCAGTTGCCAATCCGCCGGTGAAAGCTAAAGATGACGCCACAATCAGTCAGAAGAACGGACAGCTGTCTCGTAAGCTGCTACATAACTTTTTGGCTTTTTTTATATCTATATATATATTATCACTTCTTTCACTCTTTGCAAATGCTTATGCTTATCCACCCCACAAACCTACACCCCAGTGTTTGTGACGCCTGGTACTTAAAGCGCGACTCTATAAACAAGCTCTACTGGAAATATGATACGTCTTGTCTGTCAGTTTTAATATTTATCTTATTCCTTTAAAAGTATCTGTTAATTAAGGACATCATATGTGTCTGTTTGCACCGAGCAAGGTATGCCATAGTACAGGGCAGTTTCCACACGATCCTGGCTTGCAACCACGCGTTGATGCTTTGAACAATCTACATCTGCAGCAATTGCCTTGTTGGTCGTTCTGCCTTGTTTTTGCGATTGCATAGCTCACATAAAACTCACGAATAACAGTAATTGCAATTATCTTTTTCGTGGAGCACAACATATGGTTGGATCGTATTGTTCTTACGCAATGTGGTCCTTGTCAACGGAACCATTGCTTCAGTATAGCTCACATATTACTCACGACTAACCTTAATTACGAGTATAGTTTTCGTGGAAGCTAACATGCAATTGGCTCGTTTTGTTCTGACGCACTGTGGTCCTTGTTAGCGCGAACCATTGCTTCAGTGTAGCTCACATATTACTCACGACGAGCATGGATTACAATGATAGCGTTCTGTGGGCTTTGTTGTCGGTTGTTTCTCCACACAATATGGGTATGCGAGCGGAACAGTCGGACTCCGCGGAGTGCATAACGGAACGCGGAGATTGTGGTCCGATAGGGCGGTCACGTGGTACGTTTTTCTCCCAGACCTTACTCCCCACCCAGAGGAGGATCACGAGGATTTCCAACATGGCGTCCAGGCCGCACAACACATTTAATATATATATAGTAGTATTGCGACCTGCAAAAAATCTGTAAATATTATCATAACCACGAGAATAAGATAATGAACACAATACGTATCCGTTGATTTATTTTATGGCGCTATTTAACGATCTTCAAAATTTGTGCAGTGCAAGTGCAACATTCACCCGGACCGCGGATTTAGCGTTCGGTTAATATTGATCCGCATATTAGCGGAAAGAGTGAGTCCGCATGCTCCAAATGTCCGCGCCGATTACTCCGATCGCATATCCGTCCTCACCCTCAGTGTCTATCCGGAAACCACGTGCTCGCCCGTCATAACGTGGTGGTATATATCATACCAAACGGGTGAGGTGGTTAGATCACTGGGCCGCAGATCAATAGGCTAGATGCCGCCCGCCGGGTTAGACCCCGGTCCCGACTCTCTGGCCCTGCTTAACCCTTATGCGGACAAAAGCGGCCTGAAACATCGTTTCATTTATCATACTAGTCGCATGATTAACCTACAATCTCGGCTGCCGGGTACACCTGGGCCGCTAGCTTCTTGTACCAGGCTACACTGCTCCACTTCTGTCGATGTGGGTGAAACATAATGTCTCGCTAGTGTTGTGGTCCGTCCAGGCTGTGCGCATCATTCATGGGGAGCGGTGTCCATGTCGGTCGCTCCCCCCCCCCTCCCCCCATCCCCCTCTCACCTCACACCTTCCTTATGTTTAACGTGATCTCTTCACACCTCTCCACACACCTGTTACCCCCCTATTATCGCCACATGTATGTCCATCATTATTCCCAATATACCCCCACCCCATCCACACTCTCCCATCCCCCCACTCCCACCCCCCACCCTCCCCCCATCCCCCCCCCATCCACCCCGCCGCACTCTCCAACCACATTTCCGCACCCCGCCCCCCAACCCCCCAACTCATGTCCATGAACATGTCGTTCCTCACCGTCCCACACCCAACCCACAGCCAACGGCGTCTGGTCCCATTGACCGTAAAGGGTATCACCCTGTGTCCTCTCATACCATGCCCTCCTTCACAAAGAGTAGCGGGTTACCCCCGGGGACATGGCTCCCCTCTCCCTTCCTTCTTTCATTGACGGGTATGACCAAAAGTTGTTAATGCGTTGTGAATATATAACCAACCAACCATACTATACCCCCCGTCCCCACCCTCTCATCTCCACACCCTGACCCCAAACCCAACCTGCGGTCCCTTCTGCCTCCTAACATTCCCTCCTCAATTAATGTTAATAAATATTACCACATTAAAGCAGAGCGGTTTGATATAGCAGCAGATCTGTCTGGTATAGCAGCAGAGTAGTCTGATATAGCAGCAGAGTTGTCTGATATAGCAACAAAGCTGTCTGATATAGCAGCAGAGCTGTCTGATATAGCAGCAGAGCTGTCTGATATAGCAGCAAAGCTGTCTGATATAGCAGCAGAGCTGTCTGATATAGCAGCAAAGCTGTCTGATATAGCAGCAGAGCTGTCTGATATAGCAGCAGAGTTGTCTGATATAGCAGCAAAGCTGTCTGATATAGCAGGAGAGCTGTCTGATATAGCAGCAGAGTTGTCTGCTATAGCAGCAGAGCTGTCTGATATAGCAGCAGAGCTGTCTGATATAGCAGCAAAGCTGTCTGATATAGCAGCAGAGCTGTCTGATATAGCAGGAGAGCTGTCTGATATAGCAGCAGAGCTGTCTGATATAGCAGCAGAATTGTCTGATATAGCAGCAAAGCTGTCTGATATAGCAGCAGAGCCGTCTGATATAGCAGGAGATCTGTCTGATATAGCAGCAAAGCTGTCTGATATAGCAGCAGAGTTGTCTGATATAGCAGCAAAGTTGCCTGATATAGCAGCAAAGCTGTCTGATATAGCAGCAGAGCTGTCTGATATAGCAGCAGAGCTGTCTGATATAGCAGGAGAGCTGTCTGATATAGCAGCAAAGCTGTCTGATATAGCAGCAGAGTTGTCTGATATAGCAGCAGAGTTGTCTGATATAGCAGCAGAGTTGTCTGATATAGCACTAGAGTTATCTGATATAGCGCAGCAGAGCATATTAATAGAGAAATTTGGTTGACCTCATATTATACACGGGTATGATATAATAATTACCCAAACAGAGCCATTTATGAGTAGTGCGTGGGTTGTGCCCAATACGTTGTTTGGTCAAAATCTGATGGACTACAAGGAATCCAGCATTGACAAGCAGGGTACATTTTGCGAATACCATATTTCAATCCGATATTGCAGTGGCTCAGACTATTTCTTTTATCCGTCACAGCGAAACATTCGCCTGCCGTTGTTTAAACAGATTAAGCAGTTTTACGCCCACGTCAATATTTGCAACATTGGTTTTAATAAACATTCATAACCTTTTTTTATTAGAGAAGCCTTCTTAGGCCGACCAATATAATAGTCCACATACCGAGACTGAGAGTAAATCTCTCACTTGTCGCACAACTTCAGCTATATCAACGCTTCAGGAACGATTATAACGATTTCCATTATTGTGAGATTGAATCTTATTTTTTCTTTTGCCTCAATACTCCAGTTTGTGCTATCCAATGTTGACCATATTTCCGGGCGATATCTGTCGAGTGCAATGATTCCATGATGAGTGTGTCACTTACGATATCATATGTGATAATAATGGAACGTTTGGATATTATTTATAAACATAGTTATCGAAAGATTGCCTTTGACCACGTGATTTTCTTCACTCAATGAATTGTCGTCATGGTTATCTAAAGAGTGCCTTTGACCACGTGATTTTTTTCAGTCATTGTTATCGAAAGAGTGGCCTTGACCACATGGTTCTTCACTCAATGACTTGTTGTCATGGTTATCTAAAGAGTGCCTTTGACCACGTGATTTTCTTCACTCAATGAATTGTCGTCATGGTTATCTAAAGAGTGCCTTTGACCACGTGATTTTCTTCAGTCATTGTTATCGAAAGAGTGGCTTTGACCACGTGATTCTTCACTCAATGACTTGTTGTCATGGTTATCTAAAGAGTGCCTTTGACCACGTGATTTTCTTCACTCAATGAATTGTCGTCATGGTTATCTAAAGAGTGCCTTTGACCACGTGATTTTCTTCAGTCATTGTTATCGAAAGAGTGGCTTTGACCACGTGATTCTTCACTCAATGACTTGTTGTCATGGTTATCGAAAGAGTGGCTTTGACCACGTGATTCTTCACTCAATAACTTGTCGTCATGGTTATCGAAAGAGTGCCTTTGACCACGTGTTTCTTCACTCCATAACTTGTCATGGTTATCTAAAGTGTGCCTTTGACCATGTGATTCTTCACTCCATAACTTGTCGTCATTTTTATCGAGAGGGTGGGTAAGTAACCTATGCCCTATGATCAAAGGTTTCGGTGCTTCGTGACTTATTAAGAGCCACTTGGGTTTTCATGCGTTCACAGAAAACGGTCGTTTGTGACCTGGTTCTTGGCCAGCTCGCGGGGCGGCTAGTTACCCATATATTAACAGCGTTCAGCTCTTTTTAACGCTTAAACCTTTTTAGCTCACTTGATTCTTCGATGTGTTATAGATGTAGCTGACGAATATTTTTGCCACCATCTGTAATTGGCTTGGCGTAGATGTCAGACATCCCCTTGGGGCACAAGTCTGATCTGGGCTCAGCCAGAGAGCCAAATCTGAAAGAAAAACACGCCATTCTCGGAATGAAGTGATATTAGCAATATTTATCATTCAACTTAGTTCACGTGGAACATCTTCTGTGCCACATCTTCTTTGTTTTTTTTTTCTTTATTACTCTTTACCCGACTTGACTGCACCACCTTTCTCACACTTAGGGCCACTTTACCAGCAGAGGGAGCTAGTCCCTCACATCACCGTGGCCCCACGTAACCGCCAACCTCACGGTTGATCCAACGCTCTTGGAGTCACGAATGGTTTTAGAGGGTTGTTTAGGCTGAATTTTTAAGACGAAATTCTCCTATTTTCATCCTGTCAGTGTGTTCTGTTTGTCTGTGTGTCTGTTTGTAGCGTAACGCATTATCTTGTTGGGCCACGTATTGGGCTCTTAGGTACCTTGTATATCGTCTTTCAATTTTGCAAATCGCCCAAATAGTTTTTCTGTAACAAAATTTCAAAGTTTAACATGGGACACAAAAGGAGAATTTTGGCGGGCGACTGCTCAATTTCTGTATGAAGGCTACAAATCAGACAAACGACTCCTTGGGTGAGACCTGACATTAGTATTTGGGCGCAAAGTATTATATTGATCAGGGTCACGCCTCCAATGTCAAGGTCAAGGTCAAGGTCGCGAAACATGTTTTCCCGCATAAATTCGTTAATATTGGGTCTAGAGATCCGCAGTTTGTTCGAGAGTATTCTTGAGAGACATATTTTTCCGGATACTACAATGTTTTTGAGTAATCGGCCAATCAAAATTTAGCGTACGTCTATCTCGTGTCAAGTGGCGTGATGAACTTTGGAAGGGCATAACTCGGTTAATATTTGAGCTAGGGAGCCCCGATTTGGTATGAAGTCGTGTCAACTAGATAATGGTAAATCGCTATAGAATTGCCCTAGGACGCTTGGCCGCTAGAGCGCTCGCAAGCGGTGCACCCCTCCCTGCTGACGCTCCCATTATGAGTCAACGGCGATATCGACCGGCACTCTTGTGGGTTGCAAAGACCACAGAGCTCTATGTAGCCACGATACGCAGAACAACGGATGGGCGATGTGTCGGGCCTACAACTCGTAGAGAGTGGCGACGTGTCGGGCCTACAACTCGTAGAGAGTGGCGATGGTCTCAACATGGTCCAATTAGTCCCAACACCCCGATTGTCGTCTCTTCTCAACCTATGCTTGACGTATCTCGTGTATTTGTGATTCATACAGCATTTGAAGAATATAAACATTCCGTTGTCGTACGTTGTCGTGCGATCACAATAGAAGAGCTAAGCGAAAACATATTTACAACAATACGGGGTCAAACTTCAAAGCGCTTTCCGCATTGACCCAGATCCAGCTCTTTTATTTTTTTTCCCTCCAGCATAGAGAGATACTGAATAATGTAAAATCACGTAATACAAATATGCACATATATATATTTCATTTCTTCACACGAGACAGACATGAAACCCGCGGAAACTCAAAATCTACTTCGAAAGCCAGTGCAAACGCCGAAGGAAACCGACATGGCTCATTTCAACTTTGACGCTCTTGCTGTACCAACCAGTGGCGGTGGCCGGAGAGCAGGCAGGGAGCGAGCCAGTGGCAGTGGCCAGAGAGCAGGCAGGGAGCGAGTCAGTGGCAGTGGCCAGAGAGCAGGCAGGGAGCGAGCCAGTGGCAGTGGCCAGAGAGCAGGCAGGGAGCGAGCCAGTGGCAGTGGCCAGAGAGCAGGCAGGGAGCGAGCCAGTGGCGGTGGCCAGAGAGCAGGCAGGGAGCGAGCCAGTGGCAGTGACCAGAGAGCAGGCAGGGAGCGAGCCAGTGGCGGTGGCCAGAGAGAAGGCAGGGAGCGAGTCAGTGGCAGTGGCCAGAGAGCAGGCAGGGAGCGAGCCAGTGGCGGTGGCCAGAGAGCAGGCAGGGAGCGAGCCGGGAACGACCCGGCAATCTCTTTGTCGTCATACCGTGTCCGTGCAGGTTCTGCACCCTTTAGTGCTATCGCGGTTCGCTGTCTAGCACAGCTTATATCTTCTTACCTTCTCCTTCGTATTGTTGACTTCTCAGTTGTTTTCACCGTCTCTCTCCAAATGCTCTTTATATTTCTGTAATCACCTCACATATCTCTCTTTTCTCTTCTTCGTTCTAAGCTCTTCCTCGCTGTTCCCGACTCCATTTCCCATTTCTTCCTGTCCCTAGTACACACCTTCTTGCCCTGCATATCCCATTTTCTTTTCCAATCCTCTCTTCGCTGTTTTCACCGTTCCCCATGCTAATTGCTTTCCCCTTCCTAGCTTGTCCTTTCTACACATAAGTTCACACTTTTTTCCGCACATGGTATCACCCTGCCCTTTTCTTTACCCATTCTGCCCTCAGTTTATCACACTGCCCTTTTCTCTACCCATTCTGCCCTCAGTTTATCACACTGCCCTTTTCTTTACCCATTCTGCCCTCATTTTATCACACTGCCCTTTTCTTAACCCATTCTGTCCTCAGTTTATCACCCTGCCCTTTTTAGTACCCATTCTGCCCTCAGTTTATCACCCTGCCCTTTTCAGTACCCATTCTGCCCTCAGTTTATCACCCTGCACTTTTCAGTACCCATTCTGCCCTCAGTTTATCACCCTGCCCTTTTCAGTACCCATTCTGCCCTCAGTTTATCACACTGCCCTTTTCAGTACCCATTCTGCCCTCAGTTTATCACACTGCCCTTTTCAGTACCCATTCTGCCCTCAGTTTATCACACTGCCCTTTTCAGTACCCATTCTGCCCTCAGTTTATCACACTGCCCTTTTCAGTACCCATTCTGCCCTCAGTTTATCACACTGCCCTTTTCAGTACCCATTCTGCCCTCAGTTTATCACACTGCCCTTTTCAGTACCCATTCTGCCCTCAGTTTATCACCCTGCCCTTTTCAGTACCCATTCTGCCCTCAGTTTATCACCCTGCACTTTTCAGTACCCATTCTGCCCTCAGTTTATCACCCTGCCCTTTTCAGTACCCATTCTGCCCTCAGTTTATCACACTGCCCTTTTCAGTACCCATTCTTCCCTCAGTTTATCACACTGCCCTTTTCAGTCCCCATTCTGCCCTCAGTTTATCACCCTGCCCTTTTCAGTACCCAATCTGCCCTCAGTTTATCACCCTGCCCCTGCCGTTCTCCGCGACGTACCCCCCCCCCCCCCATCACCACCCACCCCCCTCCATCGCCATGGCAATGCCACAGAGTAACGTCTTCCCGTACACACCCACACGTGTTAACCCAGAGCCATACTACACATGGCTGATCCTACACCACCGCGATATTAGCCTGCACTGGCCATTATGGTTGTGGAAGAGGACTGTCCTGGCATTGGAGGGAAACGGTACACCCAACCCTCCCCCACCCCTCCCACGGGCCCTCCCTCACCCCTCCCTCACGCCCCCCCCCCACTCCCTCGTGCCCTCCCCCACCCTCTCTCAGGCCCTCCCTCACGCCCTTCCGCACCCCGCCCTCACGCCCTCCCTCACCCCTCCCTCACGCCCTAACCACTTCCTCGTGCCCTCCCCCACCCTCCCTCAGGCCCTTTCCCACTCCTCCCCCCCCCCCCACGCACCCCCGGATCACGACCGCCAGCCTGATGAACTGGCCGAGCAATACGATTATAGCCAGAAATGAGATCAAATTCCGCGTCCTTGGAATTTGACTTCGCTTGATTCGCAAACTGCAGCTCCGGTTTCGAGACACCCACTCGCTTCCGCCCCCCCCCCCCCCCCACCACTCCTCCTCTACCTCCTTTTTTTCCTCCTCCACACCCCGCCCCCCCCCCCCTCTGGAACTGCTACCACCCAAGGGACGAGGATGAGGCAAAGTCTTTATTGCCTGGGATTGATTCCGTGATAACCCAGGCCTCAGCCGCATCTACAGCTGTGGAGATAGCTTTAGGGGGATAGCATGGAGAGCGGGTAAGGGAGGAGGGGTTGGTTCTGAGGACGCAAGAACGGGGAGGTGTGTGTGAGGGGGGAGGGGGTGGGGGGTGGCTACAATGGTCATAGATATGATATGTTTCGTCTTCACGTTCCCTCAGCCTTACTGAAGTCACACACCCCGCGTGCTGTAGCAGCGTAGATTCTGTACAATATCACGTATGCGCCATTGAGGCTACCGGCGCATGCCCAATCTACCTCAGCGTGAACAGGAAGAGTTTGTTTCGTTCAAGCGGCCAATGGACACCCAGGAAACGACGCTATGTAACCGATATTGCCCCTACCGGGGAAGACGATAACTCACTGAGTGCTGGAACCATCACCCGTCACGCGATACGCCGTTATTCAGGGTGGACGAGCTTCGTAACCCCCGCCCCCCCTCCCCAACCGCCATTGACACTAATGAGAACATCAAGCTTTATTTCCAAACTTCCAGTCTATTAAACTGTTTCCGGCTCTCCGTATGCAAGTTAATATGTGAGACGATCCAGAAGACAATCTTGGGAAGCTAACCTGGATCTGCCTTCTGGAGGCTTGGCTTGATCTGATGCTATCCGATAATCTGATACTCCCATCCCTCCACCCCCTCCCCTCCCTTCCACACGTCGCCCCTCAACTGAGCTACGACCCTCCCCCCCCCTCCCCCCCCCCCCCACGTCGCCCCCCAACTGAGCTACCACCTGAGCCGATCACGGTAAAGCTGATAGACACAGAGGGCCGAACAGGTGTATGGTTCGTGCACTATCAATATGTCGTGGGTTCGAATCCGTGCCCGGGCGCCTAATCTGGGGCAAGATTCTTCCAGTCCTCCTTTACCGTCCCGCTAGGTTCCGTGGCCCAGTTTAGAGTTTTTTGTTCATAAAAGTGGCATAAAACACCAATGATTTTATTTTATTTTATTTCATTTCAGAAACGAGAAACAGTATATTCGTTTGCACTCGCATGGTCTGGGGGTGAGCAACCACGGCTTAGCCAAGCGCTCACTGCCAGGCAGGGTTCTGGTTCGCGCCTCACTGTGCCAATGTTACTGTGACTAAGGACAGCAAATCACGCATATAGTACCGCCATCTAGCGAGCCTTTCGAGCAAAAGCAGACCCCCAAAATTTACATATGTAAGACTACATGATGGTCATTTTATAATTAACTTGAAATTAATCAATTTAGGGCAAAAGTAAGGTAATTAATTAAACGAAATGAACATTGCGCCCTGTTGCATGCTCCAACAATGGTGCGGCATCCGCATCGATTCCGCTGTCAGACTATTTGCGTCCCTCAGGAGGTCCCCCCTACCCTCCACCCAGTCCGCCACCCCCTCTCCCACACTCCCACACCCTCTCCCCTTCTGGCAGCCCATCGATCGCTCCGTGCAGAGATTGGAGGAATCTTTTCAATCAAACCATCGAGTCCCCTTCCGGAAATCAACGAATTCATGCATATATGCACCTTGTATGGTCTGGCGGTGTCCCCCACATCTCACTTCCTCGCCACCCCTCACCCCCTCCTGTCCTCCTCCCCCCACTCCACCTTCCGATCCTGATACCGGGGGAGGGGGAGGGTAACCCTGGCTACTGCTATATGTGGGGTCCTTGTGGACGGTGGGGGGGGGGGGGGCAGCGACAGTCGGCGTGTTTAGCTTCGCAAATGTCAGCCGCTGGAGGCCGCCACCCATATCCGGTTAGCGCCTCCTGGTGGCGAGCCACCTCAATTACTGCGTCACTTCACGCGGTTGACGCGTTGTGATAGGTCAGCGCACTTCACGCCCTGCGAGCGAGAAATTGCGAGAGTTTGTAAAACCAGTATGGATATTCTTAAATATCCTCAGCAGTCCCGCACAAAGTCTGTGCGCGATTAGCTCTCAATTTGTGGTTGACTGGTGTATTAATCAGACTACGGACGCCGAGTTTTGTTCGCTGTGTAGTACGACCCACGTCATCCCATCACACCAGCCTGACGTCACGTCATGGTCAAGTTGTGCAGCATGTGGACGCATTAAACGCAGAAATCTGCACTTTCAAAGCTGACTTCTGTGATATGATCAGCTGAACGGATACATAGGACAGAATTCTGGCGCAAGAATATATGCACATGGTGGCGAAATCGCGCAAATTGATCGGAAGAGAAAAAAGGGTTTAGTAACCAATTTTGTCCCTCAGACATCAAGGTCACAGCCCCACGAGTCAGGACAACACCCGCTTCACAATGAAGAAGAGTTTGGCTCCTAAAGGTCATGGTCCTCCTTCCAGAGGTCAAGTGCTACTATTGGTGTGACGCGCCACGCATATGGGACAGTAACAGGTTACCCCACCTGTACCCTGTACGTCGGGTACAGGTGGGGTAACTTATATATGTGCGTTACGCACAACGGCGATCTGTGCGTCTTATAAAACACGCTTACTGATGCGCACATAGTTGTGGAATCAGCTAATGCGTCATGATTCAAGGTTTTCTTCCTCGGCTCTGGTTTACGGCCTACCACTCGTTACGCGTATTGTAGCAGTGGATGTAGCGTTACGCATAGCAATCATTACTTCACAGTTCTAACGGTGTTGTGTCTTTTTTTGTCAGTGGAATGTATACTCTGTATGGTACGATAAGTGACTTTTACCTCCTATGAGCTAAGACGTATGTCCTCGAGTCTATCATTAGCTAGGGACATTCAATGTTGTCTGTTCCGCTAGTCTGTGTGTCCTCGGGGTTTCCTCGCACATAGTAACGGCTTCGAGTCCCGTGTGTGACTGGGTCCATGTACCATGATTGTGAAGTTCATTGTAATCGTATTTTTCAGGGATTCCATCGAATGTATAAACATTATGGAGTTTCGCCCAGGCAAACTGCTATTAAAGTATTTAAAGGTAACAAAACATGCGAGCCAACATTAGAGCTGTCCAAAACGTTGTATGGTGTGACCTTTGTAATGACCTTGATCTTTGACCTTTCAGGCACAGGGTCCCTGACCGTGCTGAAGCGCAATGCCCCGAAGAAACGCATCAACTCGCGCGGCTCAGGCGAGATTATCGTCGACAGCGAGAGTTACGCCAGCATCGACCTGGCAACGACTGAAAAACTGCCGCCGATTGACACACCAGAGGCGTCCCACGTCTGTTCCATCAGGTGAGAACACCCCCTCTTGTGATTTTTTATCATTTATTGATACGAGAGAGGCGTCCCACGTCTGTTCCATCAAGTGACAATGCAGAATGTATTTTGCCATAGCCGACTTCGCAAATCACAGTTCAGATTATTCCACTGTGAGGCACCACTGCATATGCAATGCATCGCATGAAACATATTCTGCAGACAATTATACATTTTATATTTGGATCAATTTAAAAAAAACGTTATATCTTCTGGCTGTAATGCAGACAGACTGATATCTTTGCATACAATATATGCCATTGCCATGAACACATTGTATCTGCCTCCGTAGAACTGTTACGTATAACACCTAAATATTCTGAAGAACTCTTTTATTCCAAGATGGTCGATATTTGCTGTCCTGTCCTGTATTACCATATTCCGAAATGATCCTATAGGTCGCTGATGTCATTCATCCCATTTATATGTTATAAGTGCATAATTTTATTTATTTTATTGTAACGACTTTCATATAAGTTTAGATTTTCTGTCATTCGGCTTGAGGCTGTATGGAGTAAAACATTCTGCGTGTATTTTTTGCTAAAGCACCATGTACATATATTGGTATGACCGTGGTCATTAATGTGGATTAATGCAATTTTAGGCTGCGGCAAATACTAAAGAAGCTCCAAGGTGAGGAGATATCGAAGGAAGACCTGATCAAGAACTTACAGTATGCCGCGTCTGTGCTGGAAACAGTCTACATCGATGAAACCAGGTACGCTTCCCCGCGCCATGTTGTGACGTCACATATTCCCTCCCATACATTTCTCATGGGCTTCAACGAGCTATCAATATACAGCGAAACGCCGATGTCAAGGTTACCCAATGGCTTTTAAAGTTGGGCCAATGAATGGAGGTTCGAAGTGAATTATTTTAATTCAGGGGTGACCGAATCCGGTGTTTTGCTGTATCAGCCTACGCGTTGCGCCAGCGAACGAGAGCTAAAGTGACTTTGAGGTTGAGTGACAAGCCTCAAGGTACGCCTCGTGCTATGTTATGTGGATGAATTTTTCAACATTATTAGCATTGCATGCCCTTTGAAAATTAAAGATAATTACATATATACGAAATGCGGATTTTATTATATTTCGCTTTTTTAGTGCGAGTCGCCATTGATCAATAGTTAAGGGCTACTTGACTATTCTCCATTCCTGTCCTTTCCCCTGACTTCGCGTTAAGAAAGCTTTTGCCTATTATGTAAGCCTGTCAGGGGACTTCAATACCATAATACCGTCATGTAAGACCACGCCCCAGTAGAGATATTATGGTATCGTACACATAATCTAAAGAAGCCCCCTCCAAAAAGTACCTCAAACCCATGAAACGAAGTTGTCTCTGAGTAAGGCTATATAAGCAATTACGTTTCCTGGACAAAACGCGATACAAAAATATTCTTTTCCCGCAATGTTATGTCCCTGTATCTCCCATCCTGTCGTCTATAACAGTAACTCGTACAGTAACCTCGATGATTTCGTTAGACTGCGAGATGGCTTCACCTAAGCACTAGTTTCCAATCTCCTGCCCGAGCCTTTAGACGATAACCCATCTATCACGGGTCATATCTATATGCACCAGACATTTATAGTCCTTAGTGCAGTCCCCAGTGGTGGGTTGCAATTCGTTTTTACAAGTAGGTAAGGAATTTACCTCGGACCCGATGTCTCAATGGACCACAATGTCAAAAAGCCCCCCCCCCACCCACACCAACCTGTAGGTTAAACTAATTGAGTTTCCACCTACATGTTGTAGGCTTTTTATCAACAAAAAAGTCAAAAGTGTCCCCAACTATCCCTCCGATATAAATCACTGTTGTTAACAAGTACTTTAGTGATGTCCTTGTGAATGTAACTTTGGCAAGTGTGTAGTCTTTATATTGTGTTCGGCAGACTTGCTGAACTTTTTTGCACTGCACCACTGCACCGCACCAGTGTCTGCACCAAAAGGTATATTTAATACATATTTATACCTATTTGTACTCATATACGTCAATATTTAATGCTATCAAGGAGTAAAGTTATTGTATTTGAACTGATGTCGTGCTTCTCTGGGCGAAGATGGACGGATTGAGGAAGAGGTCACTTTCGTTTCTTGCTGCTGGCGTAGAATTTTTTTCCAATTTTGAATCTTTATTGTAAGGAACCAAGTCCCTATGTAATTCAAGCGGAACGTAAGCATTCTAAATTGGTAAATGTTCAACTCTCCAATATGATAATACGTTGAAATATGAGACCCGACACTTACATATATATATAAGAGAATTACTGATATGTATTTCTCTTTCCATTGTAAGCTATGTTTATCATATCGATGCCCCTTTTTTGAAAGCTTCGCAGCATGCAATGCTAACTGCACATACTTAGGGCTGGGCCTTGTGGCTTGTGCTAGATCTCGCCGTCTTCAAGGCAGGCTTATTTTGCTTCCAAACGCCCATCGAGGTGATGACTCCCTGCGATGCCCTCCAATCTTCAACCAGCCATGTTGTGTCTCACACTCACAGGTGGCGCTCTGTTCAGTGATATTGTCACGTGACTCTGTTTCCGCTTTTTCGATCTGCCCTCCCCCTCACTCCGACTCCCGTCGCTACATTGTGTCCGCCCCTCCGCCCCCTCGCATCCCGTGACCTCTGACCCTGGCAGGGACCCTGAACACCTCAGCCCATCGGACAGTGCGTTCGATGAGAGCTGTCGCGAGGAGGTGCCCTATGATCCCGCGGGAGACGGGCCCCCTTCCCGACAGCGCCCTGCCCAGCGACCAGCCAAGTTGAGGCTCCAAAGGCGAAGGTGTAACTCGAGTTTTGCACTCGGCACTAATATTACCCATCAGGCTTTGCGCTTCCTGTCCCTCTCTCCACCCTTGTGATTTTTGCTGTGTGTTTTTACGACTTTTGTTTTGGCTTTAGTTTTCGCTTTTCCGCATTTTGTTTTACTTATAATCAGTTGATACCTAGTTGCTGATAGATGGAACGCAGCTACTAACCTTCATCGGCGGTGTATTGTGCATATTCCTATGTTCTTAGTAGATCTAAGCAGACTAATGCCTGACCTAGCTGGGGTGTTTTCGGTGAGAATAATGTGAAATGTGTCCCGTTAGGTGCTTGGGGCTAAGTCTTTAAGTATGTAGCACCTATTTGTTTGTTTGCACCTTGTGTAGCAGCAAGAGAAAAGCGTTAGAAATAAGGTTCTTACTGTATAGTGGTCGAGTTCTTCTAAGAACAGTTTTGAAACTGTCGCCTTCGTGCATAGCGTACTCTGTCGAGAATGTCATTCAGCCACCTACTACAAACAAAACAAAACGTACAATTATCACTTCACTTTGACATGTATTCTGTTGGAAGTAGTAGAATTTTAATGAAGCGTGTAAAAATGTGAGGGTCAAAAAATATTACGATTACGATAATTACGATTGCGCACCCAGCTGACCACAGTACATAAACATTATTCTGCCTACCATAAAAGCAGTAACATCCACGGACTGCCAGTCCAATGTCCCGCATCAAGCAGTGTATCGTATGGCATTGCATTCACCAGACGCATCGAGCTTTTAGGCGTCCAAAAAGGCTGACCCGGGAAGGGAAAATGTTTGGGTTTTGGCTACAATGGATTGATGGCAGTTGTACATTTAAAATCCCTGCAATGAACTCCAACTTGGTCTTGTGTGGGGACTGAGGTCCCAGTACCCGACAGGCATGATGCGAACATGTAGGTTGCCTTGCCGTGTCCCGGGATATATTTACCCCGATACATGACCAGGCTTGTCGCTAGATGGGCTGGACATAAGGTGGTCGCCCCGATCATCCCCTGAAAATAAAACTGTTGACCCCGAAAGGTTATTAAATTATTGATAAATATCATTTAAATGCACGTCTTTTACAAGCAGTTATGCCCTGGTATCTGTGCTATAATTACAAGGAACTCAGCATTACCTGGGCGCATTGTCGTTCTCAAAAATCTCATCCGTTTATTTCATATTATACATAACTTTAAATTGGGTGATAATAGCAGAAGCTACTGTTTCGTGAGTTATGTACTGTGCGTAATCTAATCATTTTGGTGCTAAGGCAGGTTTCGGTCTTTACTGCTTTCAACCAGCTCATATATGGTCTTAAACTAGGGCACCTCCCTTGCATTGGCTAGGAAGCTGGGTCACGTGGTATATGGCCAACCCATCGGAAGAGGTGATGGTATGGCACGCCCTGTGACTATTAAGTGTGCAGATAATAACATATCTTACTATTGCTTTAAATGGACTACTAAGCAATGTTTGGATTTATTTGGGTGATACACCTACTATTAATTATTCTTTCATCCTATCCTTAATTACAGCCAACTACTGTGTGTGAGACTAACTTATACCGCGAGGTTTAACTGTAGAACCTTTTAACTGTGTGCCTATCGCATTGTCACTGTGTGCTTTCCTGCTTGACGCCAGGCATGGGACGCATCTTCATATACTAATAATATATAAGAATTACCGTAATAAATTGGAGCTACATAATTATATACCTACTCGTTGTCCTACTCCAATGAATATGTCTATTTAAGACCATTAGTGTAAAAAATTAAAATGTTTTTAGCATGAAGAAATGAAGTTGTTTTAGTGTGAAGAAGTGAACATGTTTTTAGTGTGAACAATTGATGATGCTGAACAATTCAAGAGGATTGCTTCAAATCTGACAAAGAACAATACATGTACTTGATGTGGGTCGTAGAACTATCGCAGTGTAAGTTTTACACATGTATATGTAGTTACATTAGTGGAATATTTACAAACATATGGTTCTTATCGTTGTTTGTGCCGGAGAATTAGTTTCATGTGTTTTAATGTGTGTCCCATTCACAAAATGTACCGTCTGTAGTGAGACTGATGCCACTCTTCTTGTTTGTTACAGTGGTGTCGACAAAGATTTCTGATAAAGGTTTGATTTCAGTACATTGTTCTTGTGCATTTCGGATACCTTCTGAGAGATGACCGCGCCAGAGTATCAGCTAAGTGCGAAGTGTCTTATTGCTGTGATGCACGACTCGTATTGTGGCAATACTGCACCACTTATTGTGCCCTCTGAATCCCGCTGTATGCTCTCAGTTTACAGACAGTCACTGTTTAATGCATCAGGAATTTCACACCACATGATGTGTGTAATATTTGCGTTTGGGAGAGATTTGTGCTCATGCACAAATTCCCGCCCCCTCCCCCTCCCACCCAGTTCTCATAGGGCATCAACTAGCTTTCGCCCTTAATGGAATCTGGGCTTAATAGATGGTGCAGTAGCAGCCTAATTGTTCTCGAATGTACATGATGTGTGCACGCGTATTGAATGCATTGATGACTGTTATGTACCTTGGTCCAGGATCACAGACACAGATAGAGTGAAAGTACCCCGAGTACCGTTCGCTTTGTATCTGTGGTCCCCGTGCTATCCTGGGCCTGGAGACCGTGATAAACGTGCTACACGATAACATCGTTTAGAGTTCACACAGAATTGTTCTCATAGAGATATTCGGCTGCCCATTGCTTTTGGACAATGGTGCATTGCGTCCAGGGAGCTTGGATATTGGGCTGTTACTGGATAACGAAAGTAACCGAATACAGTCAAAGGCAGCCGGACGGAGCCGATGGATCCCGAGTGGTCCCGAAGGCAACCGAAGGGAGCCGAAAATAGCCTAAAGGAAGCAAACGATCAGAGTCGAAGGAGCGCCATGTGGCGATAATAAGGCGACCACTGACACGTGGTCCGGGGGCCTGGCCTGCCACCTGGTGGGGGGTCCCTGGTGGCGTGGGTGTGGCCTCTATTACCACCCGACATGCAATGCGGTTATGGAAGTTCAATTGCGGCCAATCAGATTGGCCGTGGCACAAGGGAGCCCGGAGCTCGGAAATGATTCGTGAGAAGTTCGGCACCCTACTGGAAGGTATTCTGGCCCATTGCTTCGGCAAGAGGTTTAATTTCTCCGGGCGAACCACAACGGCGACTGGTTGGGGACTGCGGTTGGACTTGTCCAATGACCTGAAATAAAATTATTATCCGCGGGACTGATTTCCTTCAAAGGGGACACCCCTTGGGTTTGATAACCGGGATGGAGGCCTCCACTGGGTGGACAATGGCCTGAGCTGACTTTCCTTTGACCTTCAGCCCTGGTGGCGCCCTCCCCGGGGTCCGCTTGACCTGTCCACCAGCCTGACAGGCCTAGGGCGATGCTGTCCCAGATCCAGCGCTATCAGCCCGCACCCCACCCCACCCACCGCCAGTACCACACCCCTGGCCTCGTGGCATAGCTCAAGAGGAGAGAGGGCTGTCCACCTCCACCTTCACCCCCCACCCCCCTCTACTGCCCGAACCCCGACAGACAGTGCTAGGGAATATCGGTGAAGGGAGAAGAGTGGGTGGGGGGGGGGGGTACAGAAGGGAGGGACGATGATGATAGTGCGGATGGGAAGGAGAGGAAATGCGAGTGGGAGGGGCGGAGAGGGAATGGGGGTCGGACAGGAGAAGATGGAATGGGAGGCGGAAGAGGGCGATTGGGAGGGGGGAGATGACATGGGAGAGGGGAGGGGGGGATGGTAGGGGAGTGGAGCAGGTGGAATGGGAGAGGGGTGGAGGAGGGGGAATAAGAGGGGGAGGAGAGGGAATAGGATGGGATATGGAACCCAAGGTGGAGGGGGGGAGGTATGAGCACACCCCCCAGCGGATGAACTGAATTAGCAGAATCCCGGGAGGGGTCGCCCGACTGTTAATAATGAACTGAGATGCGCATGTCCCAGACCTCTTCCAGAAGACGTTAGCCGTCCTGGAGGCGGGCCGATGGGCCGAGGGCCCGGGGGGGGGGCGTGGGAGAGGGGTATGGGGCGTTGGTCATGGGGCGTGGGGAGAGGGGTGTGGGGCGTGGGGAGGGACAGGGGTATGGGGCATGGCAGGGTTGGGACGAGGGAGGGGTTGGGAGGTTGACGGTCAGTGCACAAGACGTAGGGCGGATAGCCCCAGGAACAATGGGTCATTCCAGCCAGATGGACGAGGTTTAATCTGGACTGGGGAGCTGCCGTTCTGGAGTGTAGGAGGACGGGGATCGCTGATCTCGGGAATCACATGTAAAAGTTAGGGATGGATTTTTTTGTCAAAGTCAGGGAAAGTGAAGTCTTGAACATTGTGGCTTTTCTGTTTATGGAAGTTTTTGTGATGGGTTGTTGGTTCGTTTGGGCAGCCTTGTGGCTGACAGTGTTCACGCTGAATGCACATGTATCTTGAACCCTGATATTACTATGGTTCTAGGAGATATTTTCTGAGGCCCAGCGAATAATATGTGACATGTTTAATGCGGCCTGAAGCTGCTACAGACAACATGAATATGAAGTAGTATTGTTTGTCATAGCATCTGCTGCTGGTACTGCTTCTCGGTCAATGTTGTACATCAAGAGAATTAAACGCTGCTGCAAGCTGTGCCTGCATATATATAGGCCTACGTCCTCGCAATATCGACTATTCAGCGCCAACAGCAACCAAATACTTAGCAGGAGACAGTTCAATGTGGAAAATCGTTTTTCGCCTATTTGATGTCCATGCCTTACTTTTGAGATTTGTTGTTTACGTATGCACGCTTACTATCTTCTTTGGCCAAAGTGAAATGCATTATATAATCATCCTCGTACATCTGGCGTTGTGGGCTTATTTTGTCCGGTGATTTGCTTTCAAGTTTTATGTTTCAACCGTACCGAGTCTGTCACGCAAACCCTGGTTTACGTCCGGCAGTGGTGCCCGTCAGCCGTCTGTGTCTACATATTTATTGCTTCTCTCTATCTCTTTCTCTGTCTCTCTGTCAACGTCTTTAACGTTGTATGTGCCTGCTTCTCTGCCTCAACTGCGGCGTGTCACCGGCACCTGTAGCTCGTTCTCTTCTGCAGTCTGTGTCTGTCTGTCTCTGTGTTTATATGGCTGTTGGCCCCTCTGGGTCACCCTCCCCCCCTCCCCCATTTCTCTCCCTCTCTCTGTTCTCTCTCTGTTCTCTCTCTCTACCCCTATGTCACGTTCTGTCCTTTATCGCGATCTTTCTCGCTCTGTCCTTGCCCCCTCTCTCTCTTTCTATCTCCCACTGTCTCCCAGTATATCTGTCCTCTTTCTCTACCCTGTGTCTCTGTCCTGTCTCTACCACTACTTCTATCGGTCCTCCATCGCTATCCTTCTCTCCTTACTTCTACCCCCCTTTTTCTGACCTGTGTCGCCATCCCCCCTCTCTCTGTCCTCTAACTCTGTCTGACCTGTGTCGCCATCCCCTCTCTCTCTGTCCTCTAACTCTGTCTGACCTGTGTCGCCATCCCCCCTCTCTCTGTCCTCTAACTCTGTCTGACCTGTGTCGATATCCCCCCTCTCTCTGTCCTCTAACTCTGTCTGACCTGTGTCGCCATCCCCCCTCTCTCTGTCCTCTAACTCTGTCTGACCTGTGTCGCCATCCCCCCTCTCTCTGTCCTCTAACTCTGTCTGACCTGTGTCGCCATCCCCCCTCTCTCTGTCCTCTAACTCTGTCTGACCTGTTTCGCCATCCCCCCTCTCTCTGTCCTCTAATTCTGTCTGACCTGTGTCGCCATCCCCCCTCTCTCTGTCCTCTAACTCTGTCTGATCTGTGTCGCCATCCCCCCTCTCTCTGTCCTCTAATTCTGTCTGACCTGTGTCGCCATCCCCCTCTCTCTGTCCTCTAACTCTGTCTGACCTGTGTCGCCATCCCCCCTCTCTCTGTCCTCTAACTCTGTCTGACCTGTGTCGCCATCCCCCCTCTCTCTGTCCTCTAACTCTGTCTGACCTGTGTCGCCATCCCCCCTCTCTCTGTCCTCTAACTCTGTCTGACCTGTGTCGCCATCCCCCCTCTCTCTGTCCTCTAACTCTGTCTGACCTGTGTCGCCATCCCCCCTCTCTCTGTCCTCTAACTCTGTCTGACCTGTGTCGCCATCCCCCTCTCTCTGTCCTCTAACTCTGTCTGACCTGTGTCGCCATCCCCCCTCTCTCTGTCCTCTATCTCTGTCTGACCTGTGTCGCCATCCCCCCTCTCTCTGTCCTCTAACTCTGTCTGATCTGTGTCGCCATCCCCCCTCTCTCTGTCCTCTAATTCTGTCTGACCTGTGTCGCCATCCCCCTCTCTCTGTCCTCTAACTCTGTCTGACCTGTGTCGCCATCCCCCCTCTCTCTGTCCTCTATCTCTGTCTGACCTGTGTCGCCATCCCCCCTCTCTCTGTCCTATAACTCTGTCTGACCTGTGTCGCCATCCCCCTCTCTCTGTCCTCTAACTCTGTCTGACATGTGTCGCCATCCCCCTCTCTCTGTCCTCTAACTCTGTCTGACCTGTGTCGCCATCCCCCCTCTCTCTGTCCTCTAACTTTGTCTCTTTTCCAGTCTCTATCCGTCTCTCTCTTTCTCTCACTCTGCCCTTCACTCGTTCTCTCGTCCTCGGTCTGACCACATTGTAATGACCAACCGCCTAAGGCCCATCCATCACCGCAGAATAACAAGTCACCTGAGGCGCTAACCTTGTCTTCAGACATCCATGCCTTTACACTTGTACTCTCGCTCTGCCCAACAACATCTCGCACCCCGTACACGAGACCATTTTACTTCTATTATCGCCCATCCGTCTTCCCACCGGATATCGTATTGTTCCTTTTACATCCGTCTTTCCTCATGTGCGTGTGCTTCACAAGCTCCGATACGTAAAGTTTGGACGAATGTGCAGAGTGATCGTTCAGTAATTGCGCCCACGGTGTAGATATAGCGCGGGTGGTCCATGGAGTCCACGTGGTTGTGCTCCGATGTTTTGCATTACCATTGGCTTTTTATTTTTCGGATTGGATTATGTTTTTTTATGTCATTTTTGAGTCATGTTATGAGCCGTTCTTCCTCTCAACAACCTTTATTTAGAACATTTGGAGCTTGTTTTCGCAGTCGTCTGCCCCTTTTAGTGACGCTCTCGGTCTAGTTTCTATGTTCGGGGTGCAGTTAGCTCCATACTCCTCCTTGCCCTCTGCACATTCCAACCACTCTGATATAACTGTGACCGGGTCGCCTCTCTAACAACGAGTGTGTCTGATTAGCTGTGACATTTCCGTCCTTGCCCCAGCGCCCCACCCACTCGCCCACCACCCACTCCACCCATACCCGCCACCCTGACTCCAGCCATCATATAACTATTAATCTCTCTCACCACGCGGTGCCCTAACCCACTTCACGAAGTATTCCCAGAAAACCCTCCGCCCGCAGTCCCCCCCCCCCCCCTCGCCCCTAACCCCTCCCACCGCGCCTCTTCGATGCCTCTCCAGCTATTCCATGCCAACCCTCGCCGTTCCCCTTCTACCAAGCCGGGTTCCCAAACGTTCGGACCCGGAGCGATCGAACACCCCTAGACTTTGTCCCCAGCAAAGGAAAGAAACAAAACGAATACATCTGCAGCAACGGAGAGAAAAGAATTCAATCACTAAATAATCCGTCTTTGTCTTTAATATTAAACGTTCTGCCCGCGGGGAAAAATCAATGCGGTTTGCTGGTGAAAGGAAATTAAATTATTCCGCTGGACTGGGGTGGAGGGGTGGCAGAGAACGGGGGGGGGGTGCAGTGACTGCCCCTACAAGACAGGAATAATCAGTCCCTCTGTGTTGACAATTCTCGGCCTGTCTTGGTGATTTATCATAGCGCCAAGACACGCGGTCCTGGGTGATGGGGAAGGGGAGCAGGGTCGGGGATGTCGGGGGGGGGGGGGGTGCTGCCTCTCCTCACCCCAGGGCCACTCGCGGCTCTATCAGCAGCGGTTCATGCTGTTACCCCTGCTCATAAAGGGAAAAACATAACTTTTTGTGTGTTCTGGTCCTCGGTGACGATGGGTGCCTTAGCCCCGGCGCATTGCGATGAATTTAGTCGCCTTCTCATTTCACCCATCATTTCATCCCACTATATGGCTTGTTTAACACTGGCTCGGGTGATAGTATGTGTGTGTGGGGTGGGGTGGAGGGTGGTGTGTCATGGTGACGATGGGTGGGTTTGAGGAGCACGCAAAAAGTGAGCGTAAAGAGGCAGAGGCAGAGGCATGATGTAATAATCCCCCATGGCCCGGGCAGTGTGATCAGCTCAGCCTTGGGTCCATCAATGGGGATAGCTTTATTGACCGCTCTGGCCAATGGCAGTCCACGGCATAGCTACCAGCTGCATCTCCACTGACCGCTCTGGCCAATGGCAGTCCACGGCATAGCTACCAGCTGTATCTCCACTGACCGCTCTGGCCAATGGCAGTCCACGGCATAGCTACCAGCTGTATCTCCACTGACCGCTCTGGCCAATGGCAGTCCACGGCATAGCTACCAGCTGTATCTCCACTGACCGCTCTGGCCAATGGCAGTCCATGGCATAGCTACCAGCTGTATCTCCACTGACCGCTCTGGCCAATGGCAGTCCACGGCATAGCTACCAGCTGTATCTCCACTGACCGCTCTGGCCAATGGCAGTCCACGGCATAGCTACCAGCTGTATCTCCACTGACCGCTCTGGCCAATGGCAGTCCATGGCATAGCTACCAGCTGTATCTCCACAGACCGCTCTGGCCAATGGCACTCCACGGCATAGCTACCAGCTGTATCTCCACTGACCGCTCTGGCCAATGGCAGTCCACGGCATAGCTACCAGCTGTATCTCCACTGACCACTCTGGCCAATGGCAGTCCATGGCATAGCTACCAGCTGTATCTCCACTGACCGCTCTAGCCAATGGCAGTCCATGGCATAGCTACCAGCTGTATCTCCACAGACCGCTCTGGCCAATGGCACTCCACGGCATAGCTACCAGCTGTATCTCCACTGACCGCTCTGGCCAATGGCAGTCCACGGCATAGCTACCAGCTGTATCTCCACTGACCACTCTGGCCAATGGCAGTCCATGGCATAGCTACCAGCTGTATCTCCACTGACCGCTCTGGCCAATGGCAGTCCACGGCATAGCTACCAGCTGTATCTCCACTGACCGCTCTGGCCAATGGCAGTCCATGGCATAGCTACCAGCTGTATCTCCACTGACCGCTCTGGCCAATGGCAGTCCATGGCATAGCTACCAGCTGTATCTCCACTGACCGCTCTGGCCAATGGCAGTCCACGGCATAGCTACCAGCTGTATCTCCACTGCCGCTCTGGCCAATGGCAGTCCACGGCATAGCTACCAGCTGTATCTCCACTGACCGCTCTGGCCAATGGCAATCCACGGCATAGCTACCAGCTGTATCTCCACTGACCACTCTGGCCAATGGCAGTCCACGGCATAGCTACCAGCTGTACCTCCACTGACCGCTCAGGCGGTCAGTTGGCCAATGCTAGTCCACGGCAACGCAGCCAGGTGGCTACCAACGCCTGACATACAATGAAAACTACTCCCAGAGACGCTTTAGGCCAGCCTCGTGAACACATGGACTGAACCATCAGGGGGCTGAACACTGTAAATGTGTACATATGGTTAGTGTTACGGTAAACAAGGAACAAAGGCAGAGAAATGTCATCAGAAAAACATCAGAAATAGACTAATGAGGTTATCTGTAATAATTAGTATAGCAGATAATTTAGTTTCGTTGGTCCTATAAGAGGAAATGTTGACTTTTTGGGCCACTTTTGTGCAAACGAGAGCCAATGAACGAGAACCAATGAAGCGGGGTTGAAAGACACATAAACCCAAGATGTTAAGCTTGTTGACCTGTATGCAAAATCAAATGACTCCAAATGGCCTGCAGTGCCGCCCCCTAGTGACGCCGAAGACAAACAAAGCTTACGGGTGGCATAAGCCGGACAATATCTCGTCTCGTCCTGGTCTGAAAACTGCCACTGAGAAGCACTGATTGATACAGGCAACGTTTGTCTGGCCGCCAGCCTCATGACCTGCTAATGACAGATGGCTGTTTCACCACTGAGAAGCACTGATTGATACCGGCAACATTTGTCTGGCCACCAGCCTCATGACCTGCTAATGTCAGATGGCTGTTTCACCACTGAGGAGCACTGATTGATACCGGCAACGTTTGTCTGGCCACCAGCCTCATGACCTGCTAATGACAGATGGCTGTTTCACCACTGAGAAACACTGATTGATACCGGCAACGTTTGTCTGGCCGCCAGCCTCATGACCTGCTAATGACAGATGGCTGTTTCACCACTGAGAAGCACTGATTGATACCGGCAACGTTTGTCTGGCCGCCAGCCTCATGACCTGCTAATGACAGATGGCTGTTTCACCACTGAGAAGCACTGATTGATACCGGCAACGTTTGTCTGGCCGCCAGCCTCATGACCTGCTAATGACAGATGGCTGTTTCACCACTGAGAAGCACTGATTGATACCGGCAACGTTTGCCTGGCCGCCAGCCTCATGACCTGCTAATGACAGATGGCTGTTTCACCACTGAGAAGCACTGATTGATACCGGCAACGTTTGTCTGGCCACCAGCCTCATGACCTGCTAATGACAGATGGCTGTTTCACCACTGAGAAGCACTGATTGATACCGGCAACGTTTGCCTGGCCACCAGCCTCATGACCTGCTAATGACAGATGGCTGTTTCACCACTGAGAAGCACTGATTGATACCGGCAACGTTTGTCTGGCCGCCAGCCTCATGACCTGCTAATGACAGATGGCTGTTTCACCACTGAGAAGCACTGATTGATACCGGCAACGTTTGCCTGGCCACCAGCCTCATGACCTGCTAATGACAGATGGCTGTTTCACCACTGAGAAGCACTGATTGATACCGGCAACGTTTGTCTGGCCGCCAGCCTCATGACCTGCTAATGACAGATGGCTGTTTCACCACTGAGAAGCACTGATTGATACCGGCAACGTTTGCCTGGCCGCCAGCCTCATGACCTGCTAATGACAGATGGCTGTTTCACCACTGAGAAGCACTGATTGATAACGGCAACGTTTGCCTGGCCGCCAGCCTCATGACCTGCTAATGACAGATGGCTGTTTCACCACTGAGAAGCACTGATTGATAACGGCAACGTTTGCCTGGCCGCCAGCCTCATGACCTGCTAATGACAGATGGCTGTTTCACCACTGAGAAGCACTGATTGATAACGGCAACGTTTGCCTGGCCGCCAGCCTCATGACCTGCTAATGACAGATGGCTGTTTCACCACTGAGAAGCACTGATTGATAACGGCAACGTTTGCCTGGCCGCCAGCCTCATGACCTGCTAATGACAGATGGCTGTTTCACCACTGAGAAGCACTGATTGATACCGGCAACGTTTGCCTGGCCGCCAGCCTCATGACCTGCTAATGACAGATGGCTGTTTCACCACTGAGAAGCACTGATTGATAACGGCAACGTTTGCCTGGCCGCCAGCCTCATGACCTGCTAATGACAGATGGCTGTTTCACCACTGAGAAGCACTGATTGATAACGGCAACGTTTGCCTGGCCGCCAGCCTCATGACCTGCTAATGACAGATGGCTGTTTCACCACTGAGAAGCACTGATTGATAACGGCAACGTTTGCCTGGCCGCCAGCCTCATGACCTGCTAATGACAGATGGCTGTTTCACCACTGAGAAGCACTGATTGATACCGGCAACGTTTGCCTGGCCGCCAGCCTCATGACCTGCTAATGACAGATGGTTGTTTCACCACTGAGAAGCACTGATTGATAACGGCAACGTTTGCCTGGCCGCCAGCCTCATGACCTGCTAATGACAGATGGCTGTTTCACCATTGAGAAGCACTGATTGATATCGGCAACGTTTGCCTGGCCGCCAGCCTCATGACCTGCTAATGACAGATGGCTGTTTCATCACTGAGAAGCACTGATTGATAACGGCAACGTTTGCCTGGCCGCCAGCCTCATGACCTGCTAATGACAGATGGCTGTTTCACCACTGAGGAGCACTGATTGATAACGGCAACGTTTGCCTGGCCGCCAGCCTCATGACCTGCTAATGACAGATGGCTGTTTCACCACTGAGAAGCACTGATTGATAACGGCAACGTTTGCCTGGTCGCCAGCCTCATGACCTGCTAATGACAGATGGCTGTTTCACCACTGAGAAGCACTGATTGATTACGGCAACGTTTGCCTGGCCGCCAGCCTCATGACCTGCTAATGACAGATGGCTGTTTCACCACTGAGAAGCACTGATTGATAACGGCAACGTTTGCCTGGCCGCCAGCCTCATGACCTGCTAATGACAGATGGCTGTTTCACCACTGAGAAGCACTGATTGATTACGGCAACGTTTGCCTGGCCGCCAGCCTCATGACCTGCTAATGACAGATGGCTGTTTCACCATTGAGAAGCACTGATTGATACCGGCAACGTTTGCCTGGCCACCTTCCCAGTCCATCTTTTGTTTTTCACAACAGTTTTGCTGCAGAGTAATCATTTATGCAAAGGGGGGTATTTTTGCTTCGTGTTACTAAGTCAGTCTGAAGAAGTTGTCGTTTTTTTCTCCGGCGGGTAGATTGGTCTTCGAGCAAACAGCTTAAAACTGGAATGTCGGCGTCTCTTGGGCCGTTGGAACGATGACGCAGATTTAAATTGGACATTATTTGAACAAAGACAAAGGTCTGCCATTAGTGGAGAGTTCCCAGCCACGCTGTTAGAATTTCAATGAAGCAGAATGGCATGACGTAGGTTGTCATAACTGCATGGCGGCCGTGTGGTGGGAGGGGTGGGGTGCTGTGAAGGAGGAGGGTGGGTGTAGGATAGGGTTGTATTAACTGAACGGGGGGCATGGCGGCCGTG
Organism: Arenicola marina; assembly: GCA_964019135.1. Classification (NCBI taxonomy): domain Eukaryota; kingdom Metazoa; phylum Annelida; class Polychaeta; family Arenicolidae; genus Arenicola; species Arenicola marina. The sequence goes on along the minus strand of OZ025265.1, from coordinate 1,958,078 downwards.
CGGTGGGAGGGCTGGGGGGTGCTGTGCGAGCGGCGCCGGTCGATAAGCGATAACGTTGTGGTCAGGTCGGAGACAGAGGTCGTGGGACATGAAGAGAAGGCGGAAGTCTGGCCTGAGGAACCAGGAAGGATCTGCAGGAAGTACGTCACGTGGTGCGGGCGGACACACCTAGGAAAGTCATAATCTGGGGAGAGGGGGGGGGGGAAGTAACAACTGATAAATAAAATATATCGCATATGCTATATCTGGGCGCCATATTGCTTGCTTCATAGTTACCTGGCGTACATCTGTAGACGTTTTATCATTGAACCATTGGACCTCAGGCCTTGATTGATAAACTTGAAGGAGTGAATGGGCCTTTGGCATTGTCTGTGTCACCATCGCAGCAAGTCTGTCGCCACATTCGACGACTAGTGAGTTGTAAAGGGACGGGAACAACGGTGTCTTACTGAAGCACTCCTCTACTAGGAATCGCCTTGGGGTGGGGTGCGGGGTAAGGGGTGGGGGTGGGGGTGTTGTTCTCTCTGGTACTCTTATTGACGTCTTCATCCGGGCTTTGATCGCACCACGTGTCCCTTCCCACGTGGGGCCATCGCACCCCCTCCCCCCCCACACACACTTCACACTTTCAACCCCCGACCACCTCCTCCCCTCCCCCCTCCCACCACCACCTCCCCACCTCCCCCCTGTCCCCTCCCGTGTCTATTCTTTTCCCGCTTGTCCTTCACTCAGCGTGCCTTCCCCGCACCCTGTGACGTCACAGACACGTCATGGTGCTGTGCGAGATTATCGCATCGACTTTCGATATTTCAGCGAAAGTCGTTACTTACGCCAACGAGACGCAGAGCGCTGATTTGTCTCATGCTGGGACATCGATATGAATGGGAGGGGGGGGGCGCGTGAGTAGCCATGGCCACGGCGCCCAGGCAATGATAAAACACAGGGGGGACCGATCCAGGTATTGGCTTCAAAGGAGGGATGGGGTAGGAGGGGGTGCCACACCTGGCCGCGTGTCTCGCCTTTAGACTGGATGGAACAATCTTCGTACTTCAGTTGGTATTACCCGGAGCTGTGGATCGATCCTGGGTTACGTTCCGTCTCTGACCCTGCCACTAGATCACGTGACCTGCTCCAGGTGCAGCCCATGAGTGCACCAAGGCGGCCTAAAACATATAAAGTAATTTATTCACTCATTCTTCGATTTCATTTACCGATATGGTGATCCCAATTGATATTCCTGTCGTCACCGACTAGAATTGCTTGCTCGACAAAACTGTTCTCAACATATATTGCAACCAGAATGATGTCGTTAAAAAAAATAACACAAATGTTTATTTTAGATTGCGAATAACGTAATCCAAACGTTGTTTTAACGTTAAGCAAACATGTTGCCACAAACACGTAATATATTCAGGTGATAAGGACGTCATTGGAGAACAAATAAACATCGTTTGAAAATGGCAAACACGCGTGTTTGGCCTGCCTGGCCAATATATACACCGGTGGGTGGATTGCGTCAGAACGGTCTCAGTAAATAAAGGCCTATGACAGTGGACCCTACGCTGATGGGGCAACAGCTGCAGCTACGCCCCAGGCATTTAACCTAGTTGTTAAAGGTGTATGTGTTGGGAACAGCCTCCGTGGGGGTATACCGGAACGGCTCTACGACGCATGTGTAGCCGCCACGTCCAAAAGTTGTTAATTCGGACATGAACAGAAGTGATTACTTTCATGCGGCTTACGTAACATTTGATGAATTTACAATGTTATGCACAACTTACTTGTAATTGATGTACTTTGAGTGTATGATAAGCACAATATCGTCAAGCCATTATCGTGAGGAAAGGCGTCAGTCGCCTCCCCCCCACCTCACTCCACCCCCGCCCCCCCCCCCCCCCCTGCGCTTCACACATCATAATGCTGCGATCTCGCCGTTTAAACCCCACTCTCGTTGTGTTCGCGTACCATGGCCATGTGATCATCGTCATTATCAGTGTGCTGCTAAATTAAATTCCATCGATTTAGGGTGTGTGTCTTAACAGTTTTGTTTAATCCAGGGGTTTGCCTTGATTCCTGGTGTAATTGCCGTGATATAGGGAGAGCTACTGGGTGGAGGGGGGAACCAGTAAACCACCTCTATCGACTGACGTTCCAATACTGTCTGCCTTCTGCGCACGCTTTCGCGCTAAAGCCGACATCTTGTTGAAGCGATATCCTGCACGTGACCTGGTCTCGTGACGTGTGATGGCTATAATTTGCACGTGACCCTTCGCGGCGTCTCTCGGAGGCGGTGCACGTGACCTCTGTCCCCGACACGACCGCGCACCGGATATGACACCTCAGCGACCTTGATTCCCCGGCCACTAGTGCTGGGCGTGACCGTCAGAGAGCGTGTTGCGTTACAGACGTGCCATCGTGGAGTAACAGAGGAGAGCTAAACGTATTTAAATATGCATCATTTGTGAACAACGAAGACAGATGACCCCCCCGCAATGGTCACACCCGCCTGACACCCGGTCAGCCGCGGGTCACTCACGCCCTGGGATCACGCCACCCACACACACAGGGCGGCATCACCCCTTCGTGACGAGGATCGCACGGCGGGGGGCGGGGGGATGGGAGGGTGGCGGGGGGCGGGTGGCATAGGGCGGGGGGAGGGGGAGTGGAGGGTGGCGGTAACAGGGACGGGAGGGCGTGAAGACCCAATTAATGCCTGGTCAGTTACAATCAGAAACGTCCCAGGCGATCAGCAATGGTAGGAGGTGTAGATGTGTAATATTTATCAAGATTCGCTTGAGCATTTGTAGAATAAGGTACTACATTGTTGGGATGGAGTTCCTGTCGGATGGTGGGTTGGTTGGCGAGTTGGTTGGTCGGTGGGTTGGTTGGCGAGTTGGTTGGTCGGTGGGTTGGTTAGTGATTCGCCGGCTGCCGACAGTCAGGGAGGTGGTGGGGGAATAATCAATCTTCCTACACGCGGTTGTTAGATTAAATCCGCGGGAAACAGCTGTGGGCGAAAACAATTCTCATCATCGCTATTCTCATCATCAGTGCCCTCATCGCTACTCTCATCATCAGTACCCTCATTGCTACTCTCATCATCAGTACCCTCATCGCTACCCTCATCATCAGTACCCTCATTGCTACTCTCATCATCAGTGCCCTCATCTCTACTCTCATCATCAGTACCCTCATCGCTACTCTCATCATCAGTACCCTCATTGCTACTCTCATCATCAGTACCCTCATTGCTACTCTCATCATCAGTGCCCTCATCTCTACTCTCATCATCAGTACCCTCATCGCTACTCTCATCATCAGTACCCTCATCGCTACTCTCATCATCAGTACCCTCATTGCTACTCTCATCATCAGTGCCCTCATCGCTACTTTCATCATCAGTACCCTCATCGCTACTCTCATCATCAGTACCCTCATCGCTACTCTCATCATCAGTGCCCTCATCTCTACTTTCATCATCATACCCTCATCGCTACTCTCATCTTCAGTACCCTCATCTCTACTTTCATCACCAGTACCCTCATCGCTATTGTCATCATCAGTACCCTCATCTCTACTTTCATCATCAGTGTCCTCATCGCTACTTTCATCATCAGTACTCTCATCGCTACTCTCATCATCATTGCCCTCATCTCTACTTTCATCATCAGTACCCTCATCGCTATTCTCATCATCAGTACCCTCATCGCTACTCTCATCATCAGTACTCTCATCGCTACTCTCATCATCAGTGCCCTCATCTCTACTCTCATCATCAGTACCGTCATCGCTACTCTCATCATCAGTACCCTCATCGCTATTCTCATCATCAGTACCCTCATCGCTACTCTCATCATCAGTGCCCTCATCGCTACTCTCATCATCAGTACCCTCATCGCTACTCTCATCATCAGTGCCCTCATCTCTACTCTCATCATCAGTACCGTCATCGCTACTCTCATCATCAGTACCCTCATCGCTACTCTCATCATCATTGCCCTCATCTCTACTTTCATCATCAGTGCCCTCATCGCTACTCTCATCATCAGTGCCCTCATCGCTACTCTCATCATCAGTACCCTCATCGCTACTCTCATCATCAGTACTCTCATCGCTACTCTCATCATCATTGCCCTCATCTCTACTCTCATCATCAGTACCGTCATCGCTACTCTCATCATCAGTACCCTCATCGCTATTCTCATCATCAGTACCCTCATCGCTACTCTCATCATCAGTGCCCTCATCTCTACTCTCATCATCAGTACCGTCATCGCTACTCTCATCATCAGTACCCTCATCGCTATTCTCATCATCAGTACGCTCATCGCTACTCTCATCATCAGTACCCTCATCGCTATTCTCATCATCAGTACCCTCGTCGCTACTCTCATCATCAGTGCCCTCATCGCTACTCTCATCATCAGTACCCTCATCGCTACTCTCATCATCAGTACCCTCATCTCTACTTTCATCATCAGAGCCCTCATCTCTACTTTCATCATCAGTACTATAATCGCTACTCTCATCATCAGTACCCTCATCGCTACTCCCATCATCAGTACCCTCATCGCTACTCTCATCATCAGTACCCTCATCTCTACTCTCATCATCAGTACCCTCATCGCTACTCTCATCATCAGTACCCTCATCGCTATTCTCGTCATCAGTACCCTCATCGCTACTCTCATCATCAGTACCCTCATCGCTACTCTCATCATCAGTACCCTCATCTCTACTTTCATCATCAGTACCCTCATCGCTACTCTCATCATCAGTACCCTCATCGCTACTCTCATCATCAGTACCCTCATCGCTATTCTCATCATCAGTACCCTCATCGCTACTCTCATCATCAGTACCCTCATCGCTATTCTCATCATCAGTACCCTCATCGCTACTCTCATCATCAGTACCCTCATCTCTACTTTCATCATCAGTACCCTCATCGCTACTCTCATCATCAGTACCCTCATCGCTATTCTCATCATCAGTACCCTCATCGCTACTCTCATCATCAGTACCCTCATCGCTATTCTCATCATCAGTACCCTCATCGCTACTCTCATCATCAGTACCCTCATCGCTACTCTCACCATCAGTGCCCTCATCGCTACTCTCATCATCAGTACCCTCATCGCTACTCTCATCATCAGTACCCTCATCTCTACTTTCATCATCAGTGCCCTCATCTCTACTTTCATCATCAGTACTCTAATCGCTACTCTCATCATCAGTACCCTCATCGCTATTCTCATCATCAGTACCCTCATCTCTACTTTCATCATCAGTGCCCTCATCGCTACTTTCATCATCAGAACCCTCATCGCTACTCCCATCATCGGTACCCGCATCGCTACTTTCATCATCAGTACCCTCATCGCTACTCTCATCATCAGTGCCCTCATCGCTACTTTCATCATCAGAGCCCTCATCGCTACTCTCATCATCAGTACCCTCATCGCTACACTCATCATCAGTACCCTCATCTCTACTTTCATCATCAGAGCCCTCATCGCTACTCTCATCATCAGTGCCCTCATCGCTACTCTCATCATCAGTACCCTCATCGCTACTTTCATCATCAGTACTCTCATCGCTACTCTCATCATCATTGCCCTCATCTCTACTTTCATCATCAGTGCCCTCATCGCTACTCTCATCATCAGTACTCTCATCGCTACTCTCATCATCATTGCCCTCATCTCTACTTTCATCATCAGTACCCTCATCGCTACTCTCATCATCAGTACCCTCATCGCTACTTTCATCATCAGTACTCTCATCGCTACTTTCATCATCATTGCCCTCATCTCTACTTTCATCATCAGTACCCTCATCGCTACTCTCATCATCAGTACCCTCATCGCTACTTTCATCATCAGTACTCTCATCGCTACTCTCATCATCATTGCCCTCATCTCTACTTTCATCATCAGTGCCCTCATCGCTACTCTCAATCATCAGTACCCTCATCTCTACTTTCATCATCAGTACCCTCATCGCTATTCTCATCATCAGTACCCTCATCGCTACTCTCATCATCAGTACCCTCATCGCTACTCTCATCATCAGTACCCTCATCGCTATTCTCATCATCAGTACCCTCATCGCTACTCTCATCATCAGTACCCTCATCGCTACTCTCATCATCAGTACCCTCATCGCTACTTTCATCATCAGTACTCTCATCGCTACTCTCATCATCATTGCCCTCATCTCTACTTTCATCATCAGTGCCCTCATCGCTACTCTCAATCATCAGTACCCTCATCTCTACTTTCATCATCAGTACCCTCATCGCTATTCTCATCATCAGTACCCTCATCGCTACTCTCATCATCAGTACCCTCATCGCTACTCTCATCATCAGTACCCTCATCGCTATTCTCATCATCAGTACCCTCATCGCTACTCTCATCATCAGTGCCCTCATCGCTACTCTCATCATCATTGCCCTCATCTCTACTTTCATCATCAGAACCCTCATCGCTACTCCCATCATCAGTACCCTCATCTCTACTTTCATCATCAGAGCCCTCATCGCTACTCTCATCATCAGTACCCTCATCGCTACTCTCATCATCAGTACCCTCATCGCTACTTTCATCATCAGTACTCTCATCGCTACTCTCATCATCATTGCCCTCATCTCTACTTTCATCATCAGTGCCCTCATCGCTACTCTCATCATCAGTACTCTCATCGCTACTCTCATCATCAGTACCCTCATCGCTACTTTCATCATCAGTACTCTCATCGCTACTTTCATCATCAGTACCCTCATCGCTACTCTCATCATCAGTACCCTCATCGCTACTTTCATCATCAGTACTCTCATCGCTACTCTCATCATCATTGCCCTCATCTCTACTTTCATCATCAGAACCCTCATCGCTACTCCCATCATCAGTACCCTCATCTCTACTTTCATCATCAGAGCCCTCATCGCTACTCTCATCATCAGTACCCTCATCGCTACTCTCATCATCAGTACCCTCATCGCTACTTTCATCATCAGTACTCTCATCGCTACTCTCATCATCATTGCCCTCATCTCTACTTTCATCATCAGTGCCCTCATCGCTACTCTCATCATCAGTACTCTCATCGCTACTCTCATCATCAGTACCCTCATCGCTACTTTCATCATCAGTACTCTCATCGCTACTTTCATCATCAGTACCCTCATCGCTACTCTCATCATCAGTACCCTCATCGCTACTTTCATCATCAGTACTCTCATCGCTACTCTCATCATCATTGCCCTCATCTCTACTTTCATCATCAGTGCCCTCATCGCTTCTCTCAATCATCAGTACCCTCATCTCTACTTTCATCATCAGTACCCTCATCGCTATTCTCATCATCAGTACCCTCATCGCTACTCTCATCATCAGTACCCTCATCGCTACTCTCATCATCAGTGCCCTCATCGCTACCCTCATCAGTACCCTCATTGCTACTCTCATCATCAGTGCCCTCATCTCTACTCTCATCATCAGTACCCTCATCGCTATTCTCATCATCAGTACCCTCATTGCTACTTTCATCATCAGTACTCTCATCGCTACTCTCATCATCAGTACCCTTATCTCTACTCTCATCATCAGTACCCTCATCGCTATTCTCATCATCAGTACCCTCATTGCTACTCTCATCATCAGTACTCTCATCGCTACTCTCATCATCAGTACCCTCATCGCTACTCTCATCATCAGTACCCTCATCGCTACTCTCATCATCAGTACCCTCATCGCTACTCTCATCATCAGTACCCTCATCGCTATTCTCATCATCAGTACCCTCATTGCTACTCTCATCATCAGTGTCCTCATCGCTACTCTCATCATCAGTGCCCTCATCGCTACTCTCATCATCATTGCCCTCATCTCTACTTTCATCATCAGAACCCTCATCGCTACTCCCATCATCAGTACCCTCATCTCTACTTTCATCATCAGAGCCCTCATCGCTACTCTCATCATCAGTACCCTCATCGCTACTCTCATCATCAGTACCCTCATCGCTACTTTCATCATCAGTACTCTCATCGCTACTCTCATCATCATTGCCCTCATCTCTACTTTCATCATCAGTGCCCTCATCGCTACTCTCATCATCAGTACTCTCATCGCTACTCTCATCATCAGTACCCTCATCGCTACTTTCATCATCAGTACTCTCATCGCTACTTTCATCATCAGTACCCTCATCGCTACTCTCATCATCAGTACCCTCATCGCTACTTTCATCATCAGTACTCTCATCGCTACTCTCATCATCAGTACCCTCATCGCTACTCTCATCTTCAGTACCCTCATCGCTACTTTCATCATCAGTACTCTCATCGCTACTCTCATCATCATTGCCCTCATCGCTACTTTCATCATCAGTACCCTCATCGCTACTTTCATCATCAGTACCCTCATCTCTACTTTCATCATCATTGCCCTCATCTCTACTTTCATCATCAGTGCCCTCATCGCTACTCTCATCATCAGTGCCCTCATCGCTACTCTCATCGTCATTGCCCTCATCTCTACTTTCATCATCAGTACCCTCATCTCTACTTTCATCATCAGTACCCTCATCTCTACTTTCATCATCAGTGCCCTCATCGCTACTCTCATCGTCATTGCCCTCATCTCTACTTTCATCATCAGTACCCTCATCTCTACTTTCATCATCAGTACCCTCATCTCTACTCTCATCATCAGTACCCTCATCGCTACTCTCATCATCAGTGTCCTCATCGCTACTCTCATCATCAGTACCCTCATCGCTACTCTCATCATCAGTGCCCTCATCGCTACTCTCATCATCAGTACCCTCATCGCTATTCTCATCATCAGTACCCTCATCTCTACTTTCATCATCAGTGCCCTCATCGCTACTCTCATCGTCATTGCCCTCATCTCTACTTTCATCATCAGTGCCCTCATCGCTACTCTCATTATCAGTGCCCTCATCGCTACTCATCATCACTGCCAGCCCCAGCCCCAGCCCCAGCCCCAGCCCCAGCCCCAGCCCCAGCCCAAGCCCCAGCCCCAGCCCCAGCCCCAGCCCCAGCCCCAGCCCCA
>OZ025265.1:1919813-1948795 GCA_964019135.1 Arenicola marina | reverse complement strand
TTACCATCCCCCCCTTTCAGGATAGGTGTTACGTTTGCACGTTTAGGTTCTTCGGGGAATATTCCTTTACTAAATGAAAGCTTAATTACACGGGTTGAGGGTTGGGTGAGGGGATCTATAATCGTCTTGATATATATTATACATGAAACCGGATATATAATGGCATTATATTTATATATCTATCATCACACCACCACCCGCCCCATGATAATTAGTGACCTCGAGTCTATATAGACCTCTAGATATATGCCGGTGATATTTCGAGGGGCCAAGATTGGGTTTTGAAAATCAAATTGGGTCCTCCCGGCCTCCCCTCGTGTTCGGCAGTGGGGGCCGGGGGGGCCGGGGGGGGGGATTAATGTCGTAATTGCCTCTCCGTGATGCTCGTTTCGGGGCCCGATAGAGGGAGCCACCTGGAATAGAGAAATCTAATAAAGCGTGAAGATATTTGTATACACCGGCCCCGAACCCTAGCGGCCGTAAATGTCATTTGTCCCCAGAGATCAAATTTAGAAGTTAGGTCGGGGAGCGTGGTTTGTGTTCGGGTCAGTGAGGGGTGTGGGGTGTGGGGTTCGGGGTATGGGGTGTGAGGTATGGTGTATGGGGTGTGGGGTGTGGGGTATGGGGTATGGGGTGCGGGGTGTGGGGGGGGGGGGGGGGTGCGGGGTGGGTGGGTAGGGGGTGCCGTAACGGGGATCCAATAGGGGGTGGGATGGGAGGGTGGGGTAGCAGTCTGTTTGGCGGAGAGAGCTGTTGGGTGGCGGGGAGTAAATGCATTGGGTGAAATATGACTCGGTTATGGCTTGTCATCGGCGAGATTAGGTTATGAGACGAGCAGTTATGAGTGTAAGTCATGTACAGCTGTGTAAGTCCTGTAATGTGTATGTTATGCTCTGGCTGACGTTACTGTACACCAAAGATGAGGTCCTCTATTCATAATACCAATTTGGGGCTGCACAACCCTTTTTCACGCCAAGCATAAACAACCAAAAATAAAGCGCCAACTTTCACCGAAGAGCATGTCGAGATCATATGCATTACCGTCTCGAGCGTGTGATGAACAGAGTACTAGTCAGACCAAAAACCGGCAAGTTACCAAAAACAGAAGATAACACGTTCCCCAATTTCCCCAATTGCTTTTTGCTTTGGGGTTTGACCCTGCGCTCTTGAAGTCCCCGACTCCGACCAACCACTCTCTAGCATTGAAACGTCACGGCCATCCCACTAACTGTGGGCAAATCTATGTCATCTGTTGGCTTTTCTAAACTTCGATTGTGGAAAACATGGGCAAACTGTTAGGCCAAGCCTTGTTAGGTCAGCTATAGAAATCAATGTCCGGCGAGGTACGTCCCTTCACCCACTCCATGCGTCGGTTGGTTGGACTGAATGGATGACGGAATGAATGGAGCCGGGAACAGAGCTCACTGCCTTCTGTCCCCCCTGGAGGCTGCGGACGCCAGCGCGACATGGGGCCGTCAATTTGGGGCTAAGGACACGGGACGGGGGTGGAAGGCAGGGCAGAGCATTGCAGGGCAGGCTGGCGGGGGTGCCAGCGTGGGCGGAAAAGCACGTACCCCTCCCCCACCCCCTCCCCCGCCCCCCATACAATTGAGGGTCACAGAAATGAGAAAAACATGCCCTGGGAGGCGCAAAGAGCGTGGAGGATGGGCGGGGAGGGGGAAGGGGGGAGGGAGGAGGGAGGGGGTGGGGACAAAGGAAGTATGGGAGAGAGAGGAAGAGGAAGAGAGGAGGGGAAAAACGGATGCCGGGTGGCCGCGGCAGACACCAGAGGTCGCGGTGGGCGGGGGGAATTGAAGGGGAGGAAGAGTGGGACGCCGTGCCTGCCCCCGCGCCACAATAAAACGGTGGTGGTAAGGGGCCGGAGCGTTTCCGCCTTCGTTACGTAAATTGGCCGCCGGCTTTCCAAACACCACGTAATGACCCGCCCCCTGGCGGCCTCCGTATACACTATGGTCGCTTGAGAGTGCCGGCATCACGGTCAGCCAGTCGCGGCGACCAAAGCAGCCACAGACCCACACTTTTTACCCGTGTTAAATGGCCATAGACCATGATCCTGGTCGAGTGTGTTTGCGTTACAACGGCTACAACCTTAAAGAGGCGTGGACCTCAGGAAATGAGTCAAAGCCGAAGCTTCACGCACCCATATGTAAGCGTGCCATGCGAGACAGAACAGTAAATCCTAGGTACACATACACCGGAAGTAGTCGCTAGAACGGCGTTTGGCATGAGAGATGGATCCACGGGAAAAACGTTGCCGTTTGATACCGTCTTTCGCCCTATTGCGTCTTTCCTCCAGTAACTCTTTCCTGTTTGTTTATGATACCGATTGTCAAAGTTGAATTGTGTTTTAAGTCCCAGGGGTTGGTAGTTTCATTAGATTACTCCGGCAGTGTCTGTGTGTCTAGGGAGTGGATGGGGGTCACCTAACCTATGCCGAATACGCCAAGCCTACCGTGCCCGCCCGAAGAAACCACGATAAAGGAGAGATCTGGTATTGGAATCTTGCAAGGAAGCATGGCCGCTGATAGGATCGCCATTGGGGTGAAGGAAAATGAACGTTCAAACGAGACAGCGCGATCGAATCACTAGAATGGGGAGCGCTGGTGGTAGTGGGTAGTTGGTTGTGGGTTTTGGATGATTGAGGAATCTGCTCTGTTTTTAAAAGCATCGATAGTAAAGGAAAACCCGCGGATGACCGTAACTTGCTTTCCTCGACTGCGATCAAGAAAACCAACAAAGCCAAATCTGTCTGCGGGTGGTCTATCTAGGTCTCATAGGTCTCTCAATGAGAGGGCTTACAGGTCTGTAAATGTGGCTGGAAGAGGGCTTACAGGTCTGTCAATGCTGCTATAAGAGGGCATAGCTTATAGGTATGTCAACGTGGCTATACGAGGCTTATGTGTCTTTGAATGTGTCTATAAGAGGTTCTATAAGTCTTTCAATGTGACTATAAGGGGGCTTATGGGTCAAAATGTGACTATAAGAGGTCTCATAATAATAATAATAATCAGTTTATTGCCAAAAGAACACACAAATTACATTCATTTAGTACATCTTTACAATACATTTATAGTGGCAAGAGCAGAAGCCAAAGGCTTATTCGCTCGTATATGGTGAACGTGGTTAGAGTTGAAATTGATTTGCCAGCAAGCCAACAAAGAAAGAAAGCGAGAAGAGAACAGTCAAAAGTAAATAATTAAATAAATAAACATAAAAGTATAGGAGCCATTGAATGTAAACATGTAAAGGCAACAGACTATTCAACAGTGACCGTGTTTAATATAATGCGTTTAACTTCTTTCTTAAACATGTATTTTGACGTGCAAAAATTTACCTTTCTAAGCCATTTATTAAATATCCTGGGACCCGTGGTTCTTATTCCCTTCTCAGATAAAGTAGTCTTTGGTTTATGTACCCGCAGATGAGTAGACGCCCTTGTATTGTAACTGTGTACTTGCGACGTTGGAGTAAATATATCAGCGATAGTCCTGGGAATTGTACCTTGGTAGTAATTATACATAGTTATAACTATTTTATATTCATTTAGATAAACAATTGGTATCAAATTATACTTTAAGAAGAGTGGTTTTGTGTGTGAAAGTCTTGGTACTCCCGATATTATTCTAATGGCTCTTTTCTGCAACGTAATGAGAGGTTTTAAATATTTATGACATGTACTGCCCCAAACTTCGTTGGCATAGTCAAGGTAAGGGTAAATAAAGCTGGAGTACAAGGTGCGTAGGGTGTCGCTGTTTAACAGCTTTCTTGCTTTCACCAAAATACCTATTCCCCGAGCAACCTTTCCCTTAATATATTGGATATGTTAATGTTTTAATGTTTTACGTAAGGTATGTAAATGTGGCTATAAGAGGTTGTATAGCCCTGAATGTGATTATGAGAGGTTTATATGTCAGTGAATGTGATTATAAAAGGGTATATAGGCCTGTAGATGTGGCTATGCGCGGTCTGCCCATATGACCGTGATAGTTCGGGTAGGTCTGCCTATATGACAATGATGGGTCTTATAGGCCTAACTATATGACAATGAGGTGTGTTATAGGTCTGCCCATATGACCATGAGAGGTCACATAGATACTATGACTGGCGTCAGACCATAACTTGCCCTGGTTCTCCGTCATGTTGCGGTCAGCCTCGGTGTCATGAAGAGGGACACGTGATCTCGTGGCGACTTGCCGGTCCGACAAGGGTCAGAATTATTCATCACGCTGGGACCGGCACGCCCCCCTGGCGGGAGACAGCGGCGGCCCTGGTTCCTCCGCTAGGGGGCGGGGTGACTTCCGGGACGACCCCTGGCAGCCTGATGGATACAGACACAATTTTGTGTATATTTCATCCCGTCTTTTCGACTGTTTTATGCTTCTTGGAGGAAAGCCATTTGAATAAATGATGTTTAGATGAAGAAGTTGGACAGGGCGCTCGGGACCCATCCTGTGCCCCAGTTGACATAAGCCCCGTCCTCTTCCCGATATAAAACACGTCTTTTCATAAATAGTGAGCATGTCAGCTTTTTTGTAACCTCACAACTGCCCTGAAGCCATCTAACATAAATGTCAGATTCAAATTTAAGATTGATAACTGTCCTGTAACCGGCTTGTACAGACACGATCTAACACCTGCCTCCCCACCGCCCCCACCCTGGACCTCTCTGATAGTTTCATAACTTAAATTTACCGACACTGGACCAGTGAATTAGTCAAATGGCGGGCCATTACCGTAAGTCCATAGTTATCCACGAGATGTTTAATTTTATCATTGTTAGTCCCATGAAGAATTCAGTATACAGATTGGAAACGTGAGCCACCAGCCTGTGATTCTGTGATTAATTGATCATTTGATCACTAGACAGATATATCACATGTACTTCCTCCTACCACAGAAAACAGGACTACTTTTCCGTCCACTATGCGTTGTTGTTATTGCGGCTTCATGGTGCATTTGTGTCTCGCATCACGCCTCGAAGTTTATTTGTATTGATTCCTTTGGGTTTTTACCTTATGTTTTTTATGTGTGTGTGCCGCTGTTCTTGCTCTCAAAACTTGCCAGTTTGGCGCTCTCTGTATGCCGGGACAGTCCCAAACATAATGGTGCAGGCGTCTGGACACACTGCTTATCGCCCGACCCACGACCGCGATCAACGACCGTAAGCCCCCCTCCCTCCCTCCTTTCCCCTAGCTTCCCGTCCCCCTTCCCTCCATCCCTCCCCTTAACTGCCTTCCCATCCCTGCCCTCTCCTGCCCTCCCTTGTCACCCCCTTCCCTCCTCTCCCCTGCCCTGCCCTCCTCTCCTTTCCTCCCCTCCCCTCTCGTGCCTCTAACCCCCCCCCCCATTACCCACCCCTCACCCACACCAATTCAACGACCCGGTTCATGTATAACCACCCTTGAGGGGTCAGGGATACCATGCCAACTGGGCGTTACAGACGGTTGTCGGCGACGTTATGGGCTCCGGACCCCCTATATAAATTCACGTGCCCCCGCTTTCACCCCTTCATACCTCCAGTCTTACTCCACCACCCCCACCCCCACTCATCACCCCGCTCCCCGACCAACACCCATCGTTAGTCCTCAATTTAATGCCTTGTTCGAGTTGGATGAAAAGTTAGGGCTTAGGGTGCTTAGGGTGGGTGGGGGTCGGGGGGGAGGGGGCTGGCGAGGGGTGGGCTGGGTAGGAACAGGACATTGACGGTCCAGAGTATAATAAAAGCTTCAATTCTGAACGCCGAATGCTGGATCGTACGAGACTTTGGCTCCCGTGTCTGTAGCGTATGTGGCGGACGCTCTCTGTGTGCCTCAGCCACACCCGTGTGGGCCCAGTCCTGGCAGCCGTCACCCCGTGTCTGTAGTGTATGCGGCGGACGCTCTCTGTGTGCCTCAGCCACACCCGTGTGGGCCCAGTCCTGGCAGCCGTCACCCCGTGTCTGTAGTGTATGCGGCGGACGCTCTCTGTGTGCCTCAGCCACACCCGTGTGGGCCCAGTCCTGGCAGCCGTCACCCCGTGTCTGTAGTGTATGCGGCGGACGCTCTCTGTGTGTCTCAGCCACACCCGTGTGGGCCCAGTCCTGGCAGCCGTCACCCCGTGTCTGTAGTGTATGCGGCGGACGCTCTCTGTGTGCCTCAGCCACACCCGTGTGGGCCCAGTCCTGGCAGCCGTCACCCCGTGTCTGTAGTGTATGCGGCGGACGCTCTCTGTGTGCCTCAGCCACACCCGTGTGGGCCCAGTCCTGGCAGCCGTCACCCCGTGTCTGTAGTGTATGTGGCGGACGCTCTCTGTGTGCCTCAACCACACCCGTGTGGGCCCAGTCCTGGCAGCCGTCACCCCGTGTCTGTAGTGTATGCGGCGGACGCTCTTTGTGTGCCTCAGCCACACCCGTGTGGGCCCAGTCCTGGCAGCCGTCACCCCGTGTCTGTAGTGTATGCGGCGGACGCTCTCTGTGTGCCTCAGCCACACCCGTGTGGGCCCAGTCCTGGCAGCCGTCACCCCGTGTCTGTAGTGTATGTGGCGGACGCTCTCTGTGTGCCTCAACCACACCCGTGTGGGCCCAGTCCTGGCAGCCGTCACCCCGTGTCTGTAGTGTATGTGGCGGACGCTCTCTGTGTGCCTCAGCCACACCCGTGTGGGCCCAGTCCTGGCATCCGTCACCCCGTGTCTGTAGTGTATGCGGCGGACGCTCTCTGTGTGCCTCAACCACACCCGTGTGGGCCCAGTCCTGGCAGCCGTCACCCCGTGTCTGTAGCGTATGTGGCGGACGCTCTCTGTGTGCCTCAGCCACACCCGTGTGGGCCCAGTCCTGGCAGCCGTCACCCCGTGTCTGTAGTGTATGCGGCGGACGCTCTCTGTGTGCCTCAGCCACACACGTGTGGGCCGAGTCCTGGCAGCCGTCACCCCGTGTCTGTAGTGTATGCGGCGGACGCTCTCTGTGTGCCTCAGCCACACCCGTGTGGGCCCAGTCCTGGCAGCCGTCACCCCGTGTCTGTAGTGTATGCGGCGGACGCTCTCTGTGTGTCTCAGCCACACCCGTGTGGGCCCAGTCCTGGCAGCCGTCACCCCGTGTCTGTAGTGTATGCGGCGGACGCTCTCTGTGTGCCTCAGCCACACCCGTGTGGGCCCAGTCCTGGCAGCCGTCACCCCGTGTCTGTAGTGTATGCGGCGGACGCTCTCTGTGTGCCTCAGCCACACCCGTGTGGGCCCAGTCCTGGCAGCCGTCACCCCGTGTCTGTAGTGTATGTGGCGGACGCTCTCTGTGTGCCTCAACCACACCCGTGTGGGCCCAGTCCTGGCAGCCGTCACCCCGTGTCTGTAGTGTATGTGGCGGACGCTCTCTGTGTGCCTCAGCCACACCCGTGTGGGCCCAGTCCTGGCATCCGTCACCCCGTGTCTGTAGTGTATGCGGCGGACGCTCTCTGTGTGCCTCAACCACACCCGTGTGGGCCCAGTCCTGGCAGCCGTCACCCCGTGTCTGTAGTGTATGTGGCGGACGCTCTCTGTGTGCCTCAGCCACACCCGTGTGGGCCCAGTCCTGGCAGCCGTCACCCCGTGTCTGTAGTGTATGTGGCGGACGCTCTCTGTGTGCCTCAGCCACACCCGTGTGGGCCCAGTCCTGGCAGCCGTCACCCCGTGTCTGTAGTGTATGCGGCGGACGCTCTCTGTGTGCCTCAGCCACACCCGTGTGGGCCCAGTCCTGGCAGCCGTCACCCCGTGTCTGTAGTGTATGCGGCGGACGCTCTCTGTGTGCCTCAACCACACCCGTGTGGGCCCAGTCCTGGCAGCCGTCACCCCGTGTCTGTAGTGTATGTGGCGGACGCTCTCTGTGTGCCTCAACCACACCCGTGTGGGCCCAGTCCTGGCAGGCGTCACCCCGTGTCTGTAGTGTATGCGGCGGACGCTCTCTGTGTGCCTCAGCCACACCCGTGTGGGCCCAGTCCTGGCAGCCGTCACCCCGTGTCTGTAGTGTATGCGGCGGACGCTCTCTGTGTGCCTCAACCACACCCGTGTGGGCCCAGTCCTGGCAGGCGTCACCCCGTGTCTGTAGTGTATGCGGCGGACGCTCTCTGTGTGCCTCAACCACACCCGTGTGGGCCCAGTCCTGGCAGCCGTCACCCCGTGTCTGTAGTGTATGTGGCGGACGCTCTCTGTGTGCCTCAGCCACACCCGTGTGGGCCCAGTCCTGGCAGCCGTCACCCCGTGTCTGTAGTGTATGTGGCGGACGCTCTCTGTGTGCCTCAGCCACACCCGTGTGGGCCCAGTCCTGGCAGCCGTCACCCCGTGTCTGTAGTGTATGTGGCGGACGCTCTCTGTGTGCCTCAACCACACCCGTGTGGGCCCAGTCCTGGCAGCCGTCACCCCGTTATCACCAGCACCGTCATCACCAGCACCACCGCCGTCACCACCGTCATCACCAGCACCACCGCCGTCACCACCGTCATCACCAGCACCACCGCCGTCACCACCGTCATCATCAGCACCGTCATCACCAGCACCACCGCCGTCACCACCGTCATCACCAGCACCATTGCCGTCACCACCGTCATCACCAGCACCGTCATCACCAGCAAGGTCATCCCCAGCACCACCGCCGTCACCACCGTCATCACCGTCATCACCATCACCGTCATCACCAGCTCCAGCACTACCGTCATCACCATCACCACAGGCATCACACTCCCACTCAGGTGGTCATCAGTCCAGTATGCCCTGCCCCAAGTCTGCCCCATTATGCCCCCCGTATGCCCCCCCCCTCCAGTGTGTCCCCCCGGTATGCCCCCAGTCTGCCCCCAGTGTGCCCCCCAGTATGCCTCCAGTATGCCCCACAGTATACCCCAGTATGCCCCCATCCCAGTATTTCCTCAGTATGCTCCCCACAGTATACCCCCAGTATGCCCCCCTCCCAGTCTGCCCCCAGTATACCCCCAGTATGCCCTCCCAGTACCCCCCAGTAAGCCCTCCCAGTATGCCTCCCAATATGCCCTCCCAGTACCCCCCCCCCCACAGTATTTCCCCCAGTATGCCCCCACCCCCCAGTATACCCCCCCCCCCTGTCTGGGTCCGGGCGTGTTCACGGCCGGACCACCCCCAGTATGCCCCCCCCGCAGTATGTCTGCGTCCGGGCGTGTCCACCCCCAGTATAGCCCCCCCCCCCCCCACCAGTATGTCTGGGTCCGGGCGTGTCCACGGCCGGACCACCAAGGCTCCCTTAATGACGCCATTTCAGACTGCTGAATGGCCTCTCACCAGCATGGTAACGGGCATTTGGGGGGGGGGGGGGGAGGAGCAGGGCGTGGGGGTTGGGGGCAGAATAGGGCGGGCTGGGCGGGACTCTGAGACAAGGATCGTCGGGTGTTGCCGGGAGAGGGGGGGTGCCAATGGGATGGAGTATATGTCTATGGCGGCGGGGCGGGGGGGTTGAGGGGTGCGGGTGGGGGTGGGTGGGAAGAGAGGGGTAGCTCTCATATTTCAGTTTAAGTGAGGAGGGTGGGCGGAGGGGGTGGGTGAGGGGTTGAAGCGGCGACTGTAACGAAGCCAGGATCATTGGCCAGATCAACCATTTTCATGGGCGCCATAGCTGGCCCGTGGCAGACCGGTTCAGACGACATCCACCTCGCCCCCCCCCCTCCTGCCCACCCCCCTCCTACCCACCCCTCCGCTGTTCGCCCCATTATACACATTACATACCCCTCCAACAACAACCCCGCCCGGTCCCCTCCCAACCGTCCACCCTCATCAGACCGCGCCCCGTCATCAGCGTGACCCTCATTGGCTGACTACCCCCCCCCACGCCCCCCCCCCCCAGAGGCCGACCACTCTGTTTTGTCCGCTATCTCTACAGACAGTCCGACCCAAGGTGTAGATACCGTGTCAAGGCTATATTAGGCGAGAAGCTAATATCAATCAACGCCACGAATATTCATCATTGTCTCATCACGACGGCATAACAACAGCCACAGCAGGCATGGAAGAAGAAATGAGGAAATACTTGCTTTACTTAATTAATATTTTATTATTTTTAGTACCATTTAAAACAAACTTCTTTGTATCATTTCCTTTTGCTTTCTTGATTTCTTCTGTTAGTTACATCCGATTCGTCCCCCTCGTGCCCCATGATATGATTGGCCTGATTTACCCCATATTATTAATGCTGCACAAGGGGAGCCTAAAAGCCTATCCTCATACCCACCAATATGGACAATTGTTCTGAGTGCGTCGAAATTTAATAAGAATCAGGGTGACGTACGGTGAATGGAACGGCGATACCCGGGGAGGCTGCATGCTGATTGGAACAGCCCCAGTTCGGGGCGCCCCAGTCAAGTGTTCCCGCCATCATATATTAACATCGTATTCCCGCGAGAGGGCGCGTGTGTCGATAGGATCACCGGCGCCCTCTGGCGGTCAAGCACCGAGGTTAAAGGATGAGGCACACAGGGTGGGGGTAGGGGTGTGGGTGGGTGGGTTGGGACGGCAGGGGAATGGGGGTGGCAGAAATTTGGTGAGGTCACCCCCGGGTGAGTACTTGTCATCGTTATGGTCAGTTACTCTTACCTCACTGCAGTGGACCTGGGTGCATGTGGACCTGGGTACATGTGTTTCTGGGTACATGTGTTTCTGGGTACATGTGGACCTGGTTACATGTCTTCCTGGGTACATGTCTTCCTGGGTACATGTGTTTCTGGGTACATGTGGACCTGGGTACATGTGTACCTGAGTGCATGTGTACCTGGGTGCATGTGGACCTGGGTACATGTGTACCTGAGTGCATGTGTACCTGGGTGCATGTGGACCTGGATACATGTTGGACTGGGTACATGATGATGGCTTTGATACACAGTGACCTTGATGCATGATGACCTTGATGCATGATGATCTTGGGGCATAATGACCTTGAAAGAGGCTAGGACAGTTGTAGCCCCGTGTCACCTCCCGTGTTGACCTGACAGAGCCAACACAATGACTGCCAGTGTCCAGTGTCCCGTAGTTATGTCCTGCCTGTCAAGTCCCCCCTCCCCCTCCCCTCACTCTCCCAGACCCTTACCCCACCCTCTCGACAAGAGATCCAGGTTCCAACCCGTTGACGGCCTCTGTGCTCACTGACCCCCCAACCCATTGTCACTGCTATTAATATTAATAACTGCCTTCGTTGGATTGCTTGGCTATGGTCTTCTGGTATCATTCTGGCGGTGGTATTCTGTCATATTACACCATGCCGCGGTCGTAACGCGGCGCGACATAGGGTGTTAGAGCTTGCCACTCCATAACACCTAACACCACCCGGCACCACATGGCACCACATGGCACCACGTGGCACCACGTGGCACCACGTGGCACCACCCGACATCATCCGGCACCACATGGCACCACCCGGCACCTCCCGACACCACATGGCACCACATGGCACCACACCATAATGTACTCGACACCTATACAATGTACCGTCGTACGCCCTTACACCTATATAGTGTACCGACGTACTCCCTTACACCTATACAGTGTACCGACGTACGCCCCCGACACCTATACAGTGTACCGACGTACGCCCTTACACCTATAGAGTGTACCGACGTACTTCCTTACACCTATACAGTGTACCGACGTACTCCCTTACACCTATGCAGTGTACCGACGTACGCCCTTACACCTATACAGTGGACCGACGTACGCCCTTACACCTATACAGTGTACCGACGTACGCCCTTACACCTATACAGTGTACCGACGTACGCCCATACACCTATACAGTGTACCAACGTACTCCCTTACACCTATACAGTGTACCGACGTACGCCCTTACACCTATACAGTGTACCGACGTACGCCCTTACACCTATACAGTGTACCGACGTACGCCCTTACACCTATACAGTGTACCGACGCACGCCCTTACACCTATACAGTGTGCCGACGTACGCCCTTACACCTATACAGTGTACCGATGTACGCCCCTACACCTATACAGTGTACCGACGTACGCCCTTACACCTATACAGTGTACCGACGTACGTCCTTACACCTATACAGTGTACCGACGTACGCCCTTACACCTATACAGTGTACCGACGTACGCCCTTACACCTATACAGTGTACCGACGTACGCCCCCGACACCTATACAGTGTACCGACGTACGCCCTTACACCTATACAGTGTACCGACGTACGCCCTTACACCTATACAGTGTACCGAAGTACGCCCTTACACCTATACAGTGTACCGACGTACTCCCTTACACCTATACAGTGTACCGACGTACGCCCTTACACCTATACAGTGTACCGACGTACGCCCTTACACCTATACAGTGTACCGACGTACGCCCTTACACCTATACATTGTACCGACGTACGCCCTTACACCTATACAGTGTACCGACGTACTCCCTTACACCTATACAGTGTACCGACGTACGCCCTTACACCTATACAGTGTACCGACGTACGCCCTTACACCTATACAGCGTACCGACGTACGCCCTTACACCTATAGAGTGTACCGACGTACGCCCTTACACCTATACAGTGTACCGACGTACGCCCCCGACACCTATACAGTGTACCGACGTACGCCCTTACACCTATACAGTGTACCGACGTACGCCCTTACACCTATACAGTGTACCGAAGTACGCCCTTACACCTATACAGTGTACCGACGTACTCCCTTACACCTATACAGTGTACCGACGTACGCCCTTACACCTATACAGTGTACCGACGTACGCCCTTACACCTATACAGTGTACCGACGTACGCCCTTACACCTATACAGTGTACCGACGTACGCCCTTACACCTATACAGTGTACCGACGTACGCCCTTACACCTATACAGTGTACCGACGTACGCCCTTACACCTATACAGTGTACCGACGTACGCCCTTACACCTATACAGTGTACCGACGTACGCCCTTACACCTATACAGTGTACCGACGTACGCCCTTACACCTATACAGTGTACCGACGTACGCCCTTACACCTATACAGTGTACCGACGTACGCCCTTACACCTATACAGTGTACCGACGTACGCCTTTACACCTATACAGCGTACCGACGTACGTCCTTACACCTATACAGTGTACCGACGTACTCCCTTACACCTATACAGTGTACCGACGTACGCCCTTACACCTATACAGTGTACCGACGTACGCCCTTACACCTATACAGTGTACCGACGTACGCCCTTACACCTATACAGCGTACCGACGTAAGCCCTTACACCTATACAGTGTACCGACGTACGCCCTTACACCTATACAGTGTACCGACGTACGCCCTTACACCTATACAGCGTACCGACGTAAGCCCTTACACCTATACAGTGTACCGACGTACGCCCTTACACCCATACAGTGAACCGACGTACGCCCTTACACCTATAGAGTGTACCGACGTACGCCCTTACACCTATACAGTGTACCGACGTACGCCCTTACACCTATACAGTGTACCGACGCACGCCCTTACACCTATACAGTGTACCGACGTACGCCCTTACACCTATACAGTGTACCGACGTACGCCCTTAAACCTATACAGTGTACCGACGTACGCCCTTACACCTATACAGTGAACCGACGTACGCCCTTACACCTATAGAGTGTACCGACGTACGCCCTTGCACCCATACAATGTACCGTCGTACGCCCCCGATACCGATACAATGTACCATCGTACGCCCCCACGCCTATACAATGTACCGCCGTACGCCCCACACCTATACAGTGTATAATAAATGCTCTGAGTTCCGTGTCTTCCGCGACAAGTGAGATGATATTACAAATTGATGGAGTTTGTCAGCGTACAAAGCCAAGACTTATGCCCAGATGTGCCATCTTGAATTCCCTCGCATTTTAACAGTGAGTACGCCTATACGCATACTGTATATAATAAACGGCCAGAGTTCCGTGTATTGTTACAATGAGCCGTATACTATGCCCGGGTCTATAGTCTGTGCTGAACGTTGGGGGTCTCACAGTTACCCCCCGCCCCCCCACCCCCCTTCGCCCTCTCCTCCCATAAAGCTCCATCCCACTGATAGATCCAGGGAGGCTTGAATGATCACATTCCTTCATTGTGTCTTGGAAAATCAATCTATGTGCCAAATAGACCTCAGCCTAGTTTCACGTCTCCCCTTTCAAACGCTAGACCGTCTTTCGCTTGCGCTGAGGCCAAGAATCAGAAAACTGCCATTTTTCTAAGTACCCCTGAAAGACGTGGGCCCCGCGCCGGGTCTATGGCCTTTCCGCTCGCTGCTCCTAGGGAGTAGTCTCCATATATCCCCAGGTTTTTTTCTCCTCTGGGGAGGATGCCTTTATTTCGGTATTTAACCCTCCATCGGCCCCTAGCTGGACCCCCCCCCCCCGCCACCCCACCCCAACCCGCCTGCCCTTTTCCACACACATTTCTTCAACCCGCCTCTTTGACACCGTCTTTGTAAAGCAGATCCATGACAGATACCGCCAACCCCCCCCCCCCCCCCCGCAGCCACAGCGCAGGATCTCCGGTCCTCAGACCCCGACACTCATATCAGAACAACTTCGGTCGCCCACAACCCTCCCCCCACCCACCCAACCGTCCTTCCTCCCTACCAGTCTTAGACCTTTCCCCCGTCACCCTGACTACATCCGGGCGACAGTACTCCCCCCCCCCCACCTCCCTCCTCCCATCTGTCCCCCCATCGGCGCCACATGCGATTAAGACATTACCCTGGCACCATCTCGACGCCGCAGTGAAGAAAAAAATGGCGCCACTTTTGCTGGGGACATGTCCCTATCTCTGCCGACACGTTTGTTCCTACCCGAGTCCCGAGACCGCGCGCTCATCGGTCGCCGCCGTCAGTGATATATACCCCTGGCCCCTTCCCGGCATGCCCCGGGAGACGCTGCTTGGGACGGGAAACAAACGACCACGTGACTCGCTGTCTCGCCGCCAGGCGTCGCGGTTTCTTCACTTCCTGTCGCCATGGCGTGTGTTTTTTTTTACAATTTTTTCGGTCTTTAGTTTCGCTTTCTTGACGACGGTGTCCACACTTCACTTGCGCTGTTTGTACTGAACTTCCGCTATAAAATCGGTGTCCTGTGTGCGAATGTTGTTCGTCTTCTGTTGTTGCTCAATGGAGTCAGGTGACAAGTTGGCTTGTTATTGCAGAATGTGATCGGTCATGTGACTTACGACACGGCGAGCGCGGAGGAAGGGTTCCATGGCCATTGCTAGCGAGGAGGAATCGAATAACGTTAATTCCGCTGGAACTCGAGCCACGCGGTGAGAAAATGCGAAACCACGGTCAGCTCTCTACGGCGTTATAATGCTACACAATGAAAACAATTCAGTCAAGATAAGGGCAACGGGGTGTCTGCCAACTCGATATCGTCGGGAAAGACACAGACAGGCACAAAGACACAGACAGGCACAAAGACACAGACAGGCACACAGACACAGACAGGCACAAAGACACAGACAGGCACACAGACACAGACAGGCACAAAGACACAGACAGGCACAAAGACAGACAGGCACACAGACACAGACAGGCACACAGACACAGACAGGCACACAGACACAGACAGGCACAAAGACACACAGACTTACAGACACACCCATAATAGTCACCTCAGCATACGCATCCCCGATACGTGACGTCAGCATGTTACTTAGGCATCGACTCTTGGCTTCCGGCGACCTTGACCCCCCCCCCCCCTCCGCGTTGCCCCCCCTCCCTCCTCCTTCCCCACTCCCAACCTGCACTCCTGACCTCGCCCCCGCCCTCCCCCCGGCGGCGGCGTAGATAGTTATACAAGATATAACTCAGCGGCCGACGTCTCGATGGCCGCGTCGCATGTCCACTTCCGGTGACGGCGTCCCCCAGGATTCCTCGCGTCTGTCAAACATGGCCGCGCGCTTCCGCTCAGGAAAACCGCAGCGCCGTATGTGTAGCAACTGCGCGGGCGGGTGGGGGTGGGGGGCGTGGCGGGATAGGCGAGGGGAGGGGTCGGGGTTGGGGTGGATACAGATTGGGGGGGGGGGGGGGGTCGGTTCGCTTCACCGCCGGCGTTGCGTGCCGCGGAACCGGGGACGCCATGGCTGTTAAAGGCGTGCTGACTACCTCGTGTCGTAATTATGTCAAGTATGATTCAATCATCACGGAGGGGGGGGGGGGGGCTCCCGGCCCTGCGCCGGAGACCGGACCCCGAGCGAAATGGTCTCCCCGGAGGCATTGCTCATTAATATGCATGATGGGGGGGGGGGGGGCTGCGATCGGTGAGGGTTTCCCATATCCCTCAGCTCGTCGGACCCTCCCGCCACGGAGCCATGAAAGAAGGCCCCGGAGTGCTAGCCACGTCCGTTCGTGTTTCCTAACTGCTTAGTCGAGTTATGTATTTGACCTTCCGTTTCCCGGTTAGCGTGACAATGTAAAGTCATTTATTATCAACAATACTTTTTACGGCGCTCTATTTTTGCGGCGTAATATTTGTGTGTCGTATATTTGTGCGGCATAATATATTTGCCGTGCACTATATTTGTACCGCAATATCGCTTGCGGCGTAATATATTTTGCGGCGTAATTTTTGCCGCGTACCATTTTTTCACCACTCACTTTTTCTGTGGAATAATGTTTGCGCGACGCACTATTTTTGCGGCGTAATATTTATGCGGTGCTGTGTGCGTGTGACGCGGGAATGGCGCCGTAGTCGGCGGCTTAGGCATTGCGACGTCTCGCGCATACAAGGCTGAGAATGGAACGCCCAGGGCGTAATTCCCGCTGCATCGCGGGACATTACAACCGTAAGCCCCCCTCGCTGGCCGGACATCTATATGTTGCCTGGCCTGTGTCGCCCATATAGAGTGACATACAGGCGCTGAGGCGGGTTACCATCGCGTAGGGCTGTGTCGCACCGCCCTTCCCGGCCAATAGCCCTGATAAATTGCACGGTGACCCCGCCCAGTTCTGTCTATACCACCTGATTAGTCAACCGAGGGACACGTCTGCCCCTTGACCAAGCCACTCCCGCCCTGCCTCCCCCTCGCCTCGGCTTAGGGCAGGTTCCAGGCCTTCGTGCAGTAAGGGGGGGGGTATCGGGTAATGGTATAGCCTGACCCGTTCCGTCCCCGCACCCTAGGGGAGATCTGGTGACAGACAGCACCCCACCCCACCCCACCCCACCCCACTGTGTCCCACCCCACCGCACAGCACCCCACCCACCCCAACAAAACCCAACCCAACCCAACCCCACCCAACCTAACCCAACCCCACCCAACCCAACCCCACCCAACCCAACCCAACCCAACCCAACCCCACCCAACCCAATCCAAGCCCACCCAACCCAACCCAACCCAACCCAACCCAACCCCACCCAACCCAACCTCACCCAAGCCGACTTCACCCCACCCCACACCACCCGATCCCACCCCAATGTCCCACCCCACCACACAGCACCCCACTCCACCCCAACCAACCCCACTACACCCCACCCCACCCCACTCCGCCCCACCCCACTCCACCCAAACCCACCCCACCGCACCCCATCCCACCCCACCCAACCCCACTAATTCCGTATCTCTCTCGAGATTTTGCAGACACGAATAAATACATTAACATGGTTTGTAGAACATCCATGGAAATGAATACATTGACATGGTTTGTAGAACAATGGTGGACACAAATAGACTGACAGGGTTTGTAGAACAATTGTGGTTATAAATACATTGACAGGGTCGGTAGACCAACTATGGAAATGAATGCTTTATGAGAGCTTCCAAAACTCGAATGTTGATGAATATCTTGGGAGGCTTGGTTATTGAAAAAAATGACATGAATATCATGATTATTTTTGTTGACTGATGCTGGGAGTGGAGACCCTGTGAAGTCTTGTGGAGTAGCTGCCATGGTCTTGGCGGCTGTGTCTGGGTGGTGAGGTAGCTGCCATGGTCTTGGGGGCTGTGTCTGGGTGGTGAGGTAGCTGCCATGGTCTTGGGGGCTGTGTCTGGGTGGTGAGGTAGCTCCCATGGTCTTGGGGGCTGTGTCTGGGTGGTGAGGTAGCTGTCATGGTCTTGGGGGCTGTGTCTGGGTGGTGAGGTAGCTACCATGGTCTTGGGGGCTGTGTCTGGGTGGTGAGGTAGCTGCCATGGTCTTGGGGGCTGTGTCTGGGTGGTGAGGTAGCTGCCATGGTCTTGGGGGCTGTGTCTGGGTGGTGAGGTAGCTGTCATGGTCTTGGGGGCTGTGTCTGGGTGGTGAGGTAGCTGCCATGGTCTTGGGGGCTGTGTCTGGGTGGTGAGGTAGCTGCCATGGTCTTGGGGGCTGTGTCTGGGTGGTGAGGTAGCTGCCATGGTCTTGGGGGCTGTGTCTGGGTGGTGAGGTAGCTGCCATGGTCTTGGGGGCTGTGTCTGGGTGGTGAGGTAGCTGCCATAGTCTTGGGGGCTGTGTCTGGGTGGTGAGGTAGCTGTCATGGTCTTTGGGGCTGTGTCTGGGTGGTGAGGTAGCTGCCATGGTCTTGGGGGCTGTGTCTGGGTGGTGAGGTAGCTGCCATGGTCTTGGGGGCTGTGTCTGGGTGGTGAGGTAGCTGTCATGGTCTTGGGGGCTGTGTCTGGGTGGTAAGGTAGCTGCCATGGTCTTGGGGGCTGTGTCTGGGTGGTGAGGTAGCTGCCATGGTCTTGGGGACTGTGTCTGGGTGGTGAGGTAGCTGCCATGGTCTTGGGGGCTGTGTCTGGGTGGTGAGGTAGCTGCCATGGTCTTGGGGGCTGTGTCTGGGTGGTGAGGTAGCTGCCATGGTCTTGGGGGCTGTGTCTGGGTGGTGAGGTAGCTGTCATGGCCTTGGGGGCTGTGTCTGGGCGGTGAGGTAGCTGTCATGGTCTTGGGGGCTGTGTCTGGGTGGTGAGGTAGCTGCCATGGTCTTGGGGGCTGTGTCTGGGTGGTGAGGTAGCTGCCATGGTCTTGGGGGCTGTGTCTGGGTGGTGAGGTAGCTGCCATGGTGTGGGGGGCTGTGTCTGGGTGGTGAGGTAACTGCCATGGTGTGGGGGGCTGTGTCTGGGTGGTGAGGTAGCTGCCATGGTGTGGGGGGCTGTGTCTGGGTGGTGAGGTAGCTGCCATGGTGTGGAGGGCTGTGTCTGGGTGGTGAGGTAGCTGCCATGGTGTGGGGGGCTGTGTCTGGGTGGTGAGGTAGCTGCCATGGTGTGGGGGGCTGTGTCTGGGTGGTGAGGTAGCTGCCATGGTGTGGGGGGCTGTGTCTGGGTGGTGAGGTAGCTGCCATGGTGTGGGGGGCTGTGTCTGTGTGGTGAGGTAGCTGCCATGGTGTGGGGGGCTGTGTCTGGGTGGTGAGGTAGCTGCCATGGTGTGGGGGGCTGTGTCTGGGTGGTGAGGTAGCTGCCATGGTGTGGGGGGCTGTGTCTGGGCGGTGAGGTAGCTGCCATGGTGTGGGGGCTGTGTCTGGGTGGTGAGGTAGCTGCCATGGTGTGGGGGGCTGTGTCTGGGTGGTGAGGTAGCTGCTA
Source organism: Arenicola marina (assembly GCA_964019135.1). Classification (NCBI taxonomy): domain Eukaryota; kingdom Metazoa; phylum Annelida; class Polychaeta; family Arenicolidae; genus Arenicola; species Arenicola marina. The sequence continues at coordinate 1,929,280 of OZ025265.1, read as the reverse complement.
TGGTGTGGGGGGCTGTGTCTGGGTGGTGAGGTAGCTGCCATGGTGTGGGGGGCTGTGTCTGGGTGGTGAGGTAGCTGCAATGGTGTGGGGGGCTGTGTCTGGGTGGTGAGGTAGCTGCCATGGCGTGGGGGGCTGTGTCTGGGTGGTGAGGTAGCTGCCATGGTGTGGGGGCTGTGTCTGGGTGCAGAGGTAGCTGCCATGGTGTGGGGGGCTGTGTCTGGGTGGTGAGGTAGCTGCCATGGTGTGGGGGGCTGTGTCTGGGTGGTGAAGTAGCTGCCATGGTGTGGGGGACTGTGTCTGGGTGGTGAGGTAGCTGCCATGGTGTGGGGGGCTGTGTCTGGGTGGTGAGGTAGCTGCCATGGTCTTGGGGGCTGTGTCTGGGTGGTGAGGTAGCTGCCATGGTCTTGGGGGCTGTGTCTGGGTGGTGAGGTAGCTGCCATGGTGTGGGGGGCTGTGTCTGGGTGGTGAGGTAGCTGCCATGGTGTGGGGGGCTGTGTCTGGGTGGTGAGGTAGCTGCCATGGTGTGGAGGGCTGTGTCTGGGTGGTGAGGTAGCTGCCATGGTGTGGGGGGCTGTGTCTGGGTGGTGAGGTAGCTGCCATGGTCTTGGGGACTGTGTCTGGGTGGTGAGGTAGCTGCCATGGTGTGGGGGGCTGTGTCTGGGTGGTGAGGTAGCTGCCATGGTGTGGGGGGCTGTGTCTGGGTGGTGAGGTAGCTGCCATGGTGTGGGGGGCTGTGTCTGGGTGGTGAGGTAGCTGCCATGGTGTGGGGGACTGTGTCTGGATGGTGAGGTAGCTGCCATGGTGTGGGGGGCTGTGTCTGGGTGGTGAGGTAGCTGCCATGGTGTGGGGGGCTGTGTCTGGGTGGTGAGGTAGCTGCCATGGTGTGGGGGACTGTGTCTGGATGGTGAGGTAGCTGCCATGGTCTTGGGGGCTGTGTCTGGGTGGTGAAGTAGCTGCCATGGTGTGGGGGGCTGTGTCTGGGTGGTGAGGTAGCTGCCATGGTGTGGGGGGCTGTGTCTGGGTGGTGAGGTAGCTGCCATGGTGTGGGGGGCTGTGTCTGGGTGGTGAGGTAGCTGCCATGGTGTGGGGGGCTGTGTCTGGGTGGTGAGGTAGCTGTCATGGTGTGGGGGGCTGTGTCTGGGTGGTGAAGTAGCTGCCATGGTGTGGGGGGCTGTGTCTGGGTGGTGAGGTAGCTGCCATGGTGTGGGGGGCTGTGTCTGGGTGGTGAGGTAGCTGCCATAGTGTGGGGGACTGTGTCTGGATGGTGAGGTAGCTGCCATGGTCTTGGGGGCTGTGTCTGGGTGGTGAGGTAGCTGTCATGGTGTGGGGGGCTGTGTCTGGGTGGTGAGGTAGCTGCCATGGTGTGGGGGACTGTGTCTGGATGGTGAGGTAGCTGCCATGGTCTTGGGGGCTGTGTCTGGGTGGTGAGGTAGCTGCCATGGTCTTGGGGGCTGTGTCTGGGTGGTGAGGTAGCTGCCATGGTGTGGGGGGCTGTGTCTGGGTGGTGAGGTAGCTGTCATGGTGTGGGGGGCTGTGTTTGGGTGGTGAGGTAGCTGCCATGGTGTTGGGGGCTGTGTCTGGGTGGTGAGGTAGCTGCCATGGTGTGGGGGACTGTGTCTGGATGGTGAGGTAGCTGCCATGGTCTTGGGGGCTGTGTCTGGGTGGTGAGGTAGCTGTCATGGTGTGGGGGGCTGTGTCTGGGTGGTGAGGTAGCTGCCATGGTGTGGGGGACTGTGTCTGGATGGTGAGGTAGCTGCCATGGTCTTGGGGGCTGTGTCTGGGTGGTGAGGTAGCTGCCATGGTGTGGGGGGCTGTGTCTGGGTGTCGAGGTAGCTGCCATGGTGTGGGGGGCTGTGTCTGGGTGGTGAGGTAGCTGCCATGGTGTGGGGGGCTGTGTCTGGGTGGTGAGGTAGCTGCCATGGTGTGGGGGACTGTGTCTGGGTGGTGAGGTAGCTGCCATGGTGTGGGGGGCTGTGTCTGGGTGGTGAATGGAATGCCCTGAAGGCGTAGTGCTGCCAGCAATACGTGGGTGGCATAACGAGTGTTGCGACCGCCACGAGATTCTCCGAGATTCTCCGAGATATTGACTTCATGAGTTCTTTGATTTTGTATCGGGAAGATTGACGTGCACTGACACACATATTGGGGGTGGGGGGGAGGATGTCCTGCTCGCCTGGTCATCACCCACACAACAGCCGAGCCACTTCTGCCCTGCTAGGCTCAGAAGCCGACGCAAATGTTATGGCGGATCTGAAGGACTGGGTGGAGGAGGGGGACGGGGAGGAGGAGGAGAAGGAGGAGGGTGAGTGGGAGGGGCAGGGGGAGACGAGGCGAAGGGGATACACGGTTGGCGCTGGGGAAGAGACACAATGTGACGCGGCGGGAGGTGGCAGAGGCGGGAAAACGAGGCTGGGTCGGGGGTAGCGGTTGAGGGAGAGGGTTAAGGAGGGGGAGGGGGTGGGGGGCGGGGCGACGGCACGACAGCCCAATGGAGGCAAGTGTGGTCACCTGCAGGCCAGCCAGTCGCCATGGCAACAAGCGGTGTAGTATTGTCGCTCGCCTGGAGTAAGCGGCACACCTTCTGGGGAGTTATACTCGTCGCCGGTCCCGGCAGCGCCTTCTTATCCACTCCCGCCCACCACAGCCTGATCTACCCACCCCCGCCCCACCACTCCCCGCCCCTCCACTGCCTTGTCTACCCCCGCTCACCACAGCCTGATCTACCCACCCCCGCCCACCACAGCCTGATCTACCCACCCCCGCCCCACCACTCCCCGCCCTTCCACTGCCTTGTCTACCCCCGCCCACCACAGCCTGATCTACCCACCCCCGCCCCACCACTCCCCGCCCCTCCACTGCCTTGTCTACTCCCGCCCACCACAGCCTGATCTACCCACCCCCGCCCCACCACTCCCCGCCCCTCCACAGCCTTGTCTACCCCCGCCCACCACAGCCTGATCTACCCACCACTGCCTCATCTACCCCCGCCCACCACGCCTCACCCTCCACGCCTCGCCCTCCACGCCTCACCCTCCACGTCTCACCCCCCACGTCTATCCCTCCACGTCTCACCCTCTACGCCTCGCCCTCCACGCCTCACCCTCCACGTCTCACCCTCCACGTCTAACCCTCCACGTCTAACCCTCCACGTCTCACCCTCCACGCCTCACCCTCCACGTCTAGCCCTCCACGCCTCACCCTCCACGCCTCACCCGCCACGTCTCACCCTCCACGTCTCACCCTCCACGTCTAACCCTCCACGTCTCACCCTCCACGTCTAACCCTCCACGTCTCACCCTCCACGCCTCACCCTCCACGTCTAACCCTCCACGCCTCACCCTCCACGTCTCACCCTCCACGCCTCACCCTCCACGCTTCACCCTCCACGTCAAACCCTCCACGTCTCACCCTCTACGTCTCACCCTCCACGCTTCACCCTCCACGTCAAACCCTCCACGTCTCGCCCTCCACGTCTAACCCTCCATGTCTCACCCTCCACGTCTCACCCTCTACGTCTCACCCTCCACGCTTCACCCTCCACGTCTCACCCTCCACGTCAAACCCTCCACGTCTCACCCTCCACGTCTAACCCTCCACGTCTCACCCTCTACGTCTAACCCTCCACGTCTAACCCTCCACGTCTAACCCTCCACGCCTCACCCTCCACGTCAAACCCTCCATGCCTCACCTTCCACGTCTCACCCTCCACGCTTCACCCTCCACGTCAAACCCTCCACGTATCACCCTCCACGTCTCACCCTCCACGTCTCATCCTCCACGCTTCACCCTCCACGTCAAACCCTCCACATCTAACCCTCCACGCCTCACCCTCCACGTCTAACCCTCCACGTCTCACCCTCCACGTCTAACCCTCCACGTCTCACCCTCCACGGCTCACCCTCCACGTCTCACCATGTTTATAATTATTAATAATGCTGCTTTGGTAATTGTTTCGTACAATGGATCATCATTTGTAATGATGCATATTGGCACGATAGGGGGGGGGGAGGTGGAGGGGAGGGGGAAGAAGGGAGGGCGAGAGGGATGGGCTACCGATTCCCCAATTCACGCGCACAGTGTCAATAACGAAAGCAACAGGACAGCGGCGAGACCGCAGCGAGACCTAGGCGAGATATCGGCATGAACCTAAGGGATGTGACCACAGTTTGACCTCAGCCCCCTCCCCCCTCCCTGGCTGCCCCCCCCCCCCCCCACACACACACACTCCTGGTCCATCCGGGTTACATTGAGGGGGTTATTGACATGGTTCTGGATCATGGTGTTACTGCACATTGTCCCAGCAGACCACGGGACTCCCGTCCTGTCAGAATGGAGTGCGCGCTGCGGGTGTTTCACTGAATGGAATATTGGGTGCTTTGTAGCGACCCCTGGGGGAGTGGTGACGTCACTGGGCGGGCGGCCACCCTCGTCCCAGGCCTGGTCAGTCGATGGTTTGTGTTCATCGAAACTCAGTATGGGGACGTGGTCATCCGGTGTGGGGTGTCCCGGTCCGCCCCCACCCCCCCCTAGGATTCCAGGACAGGTCTCGGGAGGGAAGGTTCATCACCTGGAACTGTACCTTGTGGAGCGAAATCCACCTCAGCCTGCTCCCAGGGACCCCAGGGACCTCCGGTGACCCATGAGTGTCAAGGGTCTCAGGGGTCTCAAGGACCTCAGGGGCCTCCGCTGCCAGGGGCCTCCGCTGACCCAGGGGCCTCCGCTGACCCAGGGGCCTCCGCTGACCCAGGGGTCTCAAGTACCTCAGGGGCCTTCGGTGACCCAGGGTTCTCTGGTACCTCCGGTGACCCAGGGGTCTCAGGAGGCTCCGCTGCCCCGGGGCCTCCGCTGACCCAGGGGCCTCCGGTGACCCAGGGATCTCAGTGGCCTCCGGTGACCCAGGGGTCTCAGGGGCCTCCGGCGACCCAGGGGCCTCCGGTGACCCAGGGGTCTCAGTGGCCTCCGGTGACCCAGGGGTCTCAGGGGCCTCCGGCGACCCAGGGGTCTCGGGGGCCTCCGGTGACCCAGGGGTCTCAGGGGCCTCCGCTGACCCAGGGGCCTCCGGTGACCCAGGGGCCTCCGGTGACCCAGGGGTCTCAGGGGCCTCCGCTGACCCAGGGGCCTCCGGTGACCCAGGGGTCTCCGCTGACCCAGGGGCCTCCGGTGACCCAGGGGCCTCCGGTGACCCAGGGGTCTCAGGGGCCTCCGCTGACCCAGGGGCCTCCGGTGACCCAGGGGTCTCAGGGGCCTCCGCTGACCCAGGGGCCTCCGGTGACCCAGGGGTCTCAGGGGCCTCCGCTGACCCAGGGGCCTCCGGTGACCCAGGGGTCTCAGGGGCCTCCGCTGACCCAGAGGCCTCCGGTGACCCAGGGGTCTCAGGGGCCTCCGCTGACCCAGGGGCCTCCGGTGACCCAGGGGTCTCAGGGGTTTAATGGAACAGGACCAACGGACTTTGCATCGCGTCCATATATACATATCCTGTGACGTGATGACGAGTGGTCGGGGAGAGGGAGGAAGGGCGGGTGGGATGAGTGGAGCGGAGAGAGATGCTTGGGTGTGGCAAGATGAGTACGTCCCCCCCCCCCTCTCTCCATCCCCTCACCACCGCCGTGAGTGGACGGTGACTGTAGGGCGTGGTAAGGTTGCTTTGTGGGCTTCCACAGGCCGTGAATGATGAGTCCGAATAGCCCTCCAATGAGCCTCACACACACACACCCTAGCCCCCCCCCCCCCCCCGACACACACACCCCAGCCTGCCCCCCCCCCCTCTCCACCCCCTCACACACACACCACAGCCTGCCCCCCCCCCCACACACACCACAGTCTCCCTCCCCATCCCGCCCCACACACCTGAACCTGCCCCACCCCAACTCACCACAGCCTACCCCCCCCCCTCTCCAACAGCACTACCGACCCACCCACCATCCCTGGTTTTTGTTTTCCTCTCCATTGAGAAAGCAATTGAACTTTCGACGGCTGCAGGTCACCCCCATAGGTCACAGCCACCACCAGCCTGACACACCGAATGGGAATTTAATTATCGTACCTGGTCAATAATGCTTTTGGCAGGTTTTATTGCAACCTTCAAGGGGACCTTTCAACCAAATACAAACCCGCATCGATTCTCAATATCGATAACAATAACAATAACACAATAAGTGGGAAGCCGTCACTTGTTGGGGTGTACCCCAAAGAGGACTTTCCGGGAACGACGTTAACTTAAGTGAGTGAAAACGTCCTGTGCCTACACTGTGTTGATCATGTTAGTGCAGCCAGATGTTTTATATCTGACATCAGTGGTATGGCAACGTGGCCTCAACGTCCCCTCAACGTGGTTACTTCCCTGAAAGGCAAGCCAACCAATGGGGCACTTGCGCTTTACCTGTTTCTGCAGAAATACCGTTTTGTCTTATGTAAATATCTCTGCCTTGAATGGGATGTTGGGTCGCTGGCAGGCGCGGCTACGATCCTTACCAGAGGGGGTAGGGGTGGTGAGGTGTGGGGTTAGAACCATGACGTAATGACGTCCTGATGCTATGACAACCGCGAGCTCTAGCACGAGTCAGTCACTAAGGCCACTGATTATGACGGGGGGGGGGGGGAGGGAGGGCTGGAGGACTTGAAGGGGCCAAGGCCAGATCGATGTAGAGATTATGATAGTCTCTTCAAGCCAGTATGGATGTCAGCTCTCACAGACCATGTCAGAGACAATGTCCCGCACTGCCCTGTCAGAGACAATGTCCCGCGCCGCTCTGTCAGAGACAATGTCCCGCACCGCTCTGTCAGAGACAATGTCCCGCACCGCTCTGTCAGAGACAATGTCCCGCACTGCTCTGTCAGAGACAATGTCCCGCACTGCCGTCAGAGACAATGTCCCGCACTGCTCTGTCGGAGACAATGTCCCGCACCGCTCTGTCAGAGACAATGTCCCGCACCTCTCTGTCAGAGACAATGTCCCGCACCGCTCTGTCAGAGACAATGTTCCGCACTGCCGTCAGAGACAATGTCCCGCACTGCTCTGTCGGAGACAATGTCCCGCACCGCTCTGTCAGAGACAATGTCCCGCACCTCTCTGTCAGAGACAATGTCCCGCACCGCTCTGTCAGAGACAATGTCCCGCACCGCTCTGTCAGACAATGTCCCGCACTGCTCTGTCAGAGACAATGTCCCGCACCGCTCTGTCAGAGACAATGTCCCGCACTGCTCTGTCAGAGACAATGTTCCGCACTGCCGTCAGAGACAATGTCCCGCGCCGCTCTGTCAGAGACAATGTCCCGCGCCGCTTTGTCAGAGACAATGTCCCGCACCGCTCTGTCAGAGACAATGTCCCGCACCGCTCTGTCAGAGACAATGTCCCGCGCCGCTCTGTCAGAGACAATGTCCCGCACCGCTCTGTCAGAGACAATGTCCCGCGCCGCTCTGTCAGAGACAATGTCCCGCGCCGCTCTGTCAGAGACAATGTCCCGCACCGCTCTGTCAGAGACAATGTCCCGCACTGCTCTGTCAGAAACAATGTCCGGCACCGCTCTGTCAGAGACAATGTCCCGCGCCGCTCTGTCAGAGACAATGTCCCGCGCCGCTCTGTCAGAGACAATGTCCCGCGCCGCTCTGTCAGAGACAATGTCCCGCATCTATCTGTCAGAGACAATGTCCCGCACCGCTCTGTCAGAGACAATGTCCCGCACTGCTCTGTCAGAGACAATGTTCCGCACTGCCGTCAGAGACAATGTCCCGCACCGCTCTGTCAGAGACAATGTCCCGCACCGCTCTGTCAGAGACAATGTCCCGCGCCGCTCTGTCAGAGACAATGACCCGCGCCGCTCTGTCAGAGACAATGTCCCGCACCGCTCTGTCAGAGACAATGTCCCGCACTGCTCTGTCAGAGACAATATCCCGCACTGCTCTGTCAGAGACAATGTCCCGCACCGCTCTGTCGGAGACAATGTCCCGCGCCGCTCTGTCAGAGACAATGTCCCGCACTGCTCTGTCGGAGACAATGTCCCGCGCCGCTATGGTCCGTGGGCGAAGACTTAAGACTCCGGGTATCCTTCACGGCAGTACAGTAGGTGGTAGTTCGCGGGTTGGTAACGACGGGGGCCGGGGAGGCGACATGTTAGGGCAGGTCGATACTGCAACATTCGATAAATCAGGGCCTATAGGAGGAGGATGGTCGCCTGTCTCGTCGCCTGTCTCTCTATCTGTCCACCTGTCTGTCTGTCTGGGTGGCTGCCTGTGCGGCCAGGAGTGTCTCGGGTAGACACGACCTGGGTGGGGTGGCAGGAGGAGGGAGGGGGAGGGGAGGGAGCGGGGGACATGTCAGAAGTGTGCTGCATGATAAACTTGCCTGTCGTGAGTTGGGGTGGCCTCACTGCACAACTGTGGGCGGGACAAGGTGTGACCGCGTAGCGGGGAGGGGAGAGGAGGGGAGGGGGTGAGGCAGAGGTATTGGCTGGTAACCCCTGGGAGCCCCTGGCAGGAGAATGGATGGATGGGTAGGTGGGGGGGGGGCATGTGTTGGGACGGCTATACAGGCAGGCGACGTGTCCATTCCCCCTGGGACTGGGCGATGTCCAGCAGGCGTCCCTCCTGGCACAACGTGTCTTTACATGTATTTGATAGACATACATATATACCAGGCGGTCCCACTGTGGACTGAGAGTTGTATCCCAGTCTTGTCTCTGGGGTGTATCGGACTTTGTCCCCAAACCAGGCTGACAATCCTTGTATGATAATGTCCAAATTGCGTCAGAGTCCCCGCGGCGACCTTTACAGGTCATACCCAGAGGGTGTCCTTATCGCATGTGGGCCGATATAGAATGACCTTGCGTGGCACTTTGTTGCCCGGATGTAGTCCTTGTAACCTGGGGGTGCCCAGAAGGCATCAAAGCCATAATGCGATTTTTCGGTCATATTATATTTATATATAGAATTGTTTAAAGATATGTACCGAGAGGCTTATTGGTCTCTTCTGTGCGCCATTTTTAATCGCTTAATCAATCAATCAGTTTATTGCCTCAAGGGCATGGAATACATTCCCAAAAATGTATTTGTGTGACAGTTATACCCACGACAAGAGACGAGGGCCAAGCGACAGCAGAGGGCCAGGGACGTTCGCATAGCTGTCCATGTCCAACATAGGGATGGGGGTGGAGGGGGTGGTATGGCATGACCTTTAGGAAGAACCTTGGGTACACTTTCCCTTAACCCCGTATCCCGGAGTTCTGGATTCCTGGATCGCCCCCTGGTTGTGAGTGGACATAAAATATCGCGTCTGTAGAAATGGGGTTGGCGTCCTAACAATGAGGGATATGATTTGGGCGATGTATGGTCATGCCCGGTTCACATTGTCGGCGGGGTATTGTGCTTGGTAGTAAGGGGGGGGCGGGAGAAGGGGCGTTGAGTTTAGGGGGGAGGAGGGGTGCGAGGTGGTGGAGGCGTCAACAACTATTCGAGGCAAAGCTGGTTCCCTG